>JAQJVL010004713.1:0-41989 GCA_035578905.1 Stictocephala bisonia
AAATTGGATGTAATGAAAATAAGAAGTGGCACTAGGGTAAACAAAAAATGGCAAGATAAGAATTTAAATTATAAGAGGAAACGGTAGAGTGGTTAATATTTTAGAGGAAATACAAGAACACAGCCTGCAGTGGTTTGTTGATCAGGTTAAAAGTAGATTTAACCTGATTTAATTAATTAATTATTTCAAATTCAAAATAAAACTACCATTTAGAATAATAATAATATATTTAGCCACAAAAGTTAAAATTTTTTAAAACATATGTTTATATAAGCTTATATTATTTTTATTTACTTTTTGTATATTTATTTGTGATGTGTCTGACGATGATAGCCTTGCTATTGAAAGGCCTCACTATTAAAAAGTTTTTATTGGTTTAAATTGTTTTATTTAAAAAATTAAAAGTAGAAGGTTAAAGAGTATGGTGTATGCTAGAGAGAAGGTCGAAACATTATATCTTAGGAGGCAAGTATCTTCCAAAGTAGAATATCATTCATAGATTTGAAAGGAAGGAAAATATTGTAAAATAGCAACATTTGAAGAAAAACTTAATTATCACTGTGATTTAAAATATGTAATTGAATTTTGTTTTATTTTAACATTGAATAACAATTTGTTCTAGATTAAACGGTCAGATGAGGTGATTAGAGGTCCTTACAATGCCAATGCTCGTTCCAGTTATGTGGAACTAGTGCTAGTAATGGACAATAAGGAGTACAAGGCCCTTGGCGAGAATATGGCTCGAGTCAACAACCACTGCAAGGACATAGCCAACATCATCAATGCGGTCAGTAAGCTATGGCCAATCACTTCATTGTTCAATTGTTTCAGGTTTTCTACTGTTTTTTTACATATAGTTAAAGGTTGTTGTATTATTTTTATTGTTCAGGGTTTGTGCATTTATAATCTAGACGTCAACTATGACAGTTTTTCTTTCCCTTTGAAAGTAGGTACTCTAATAAATATTCTACTGTCTTCACACTTTATTGTTCTATTGTAGTTATAATAGAATATAATACAAGCATTTATCAAGATAATAGCACATTTTATGAATATAAAAAGGTTGGATGTATTTGTATGGCTACTCAATCCAACAGAGATAATACACTTAAAAGGGAATTCTACATGATTTTAAGGAAAAACTAAAATATTTATTTAAATGTTTAAATTTTATTAATCTTTTAATGAAATACTAATAGACAATATTTTCTTTGTCTGTCTGCTTGTTCTGTTAAGTCACAGATGTGGTTTTAAAAGAGTGAATTAGTAGTCTTGGTTCTGTCTCTGTGCTACTTATATATAACATATATACACAGAGTTAATTTTCTTTTATTGCAACACTCCATCTAATTATTTATATTCTGGTCCTACTTCAATTTTCATAAAATTAAATAAATCGCTTAGTTGCCAAAGAGCTGTACTGCACTCTCATGCTCTGCACACCTAAAACATTGAATAGAGCCTGTAGTAGTAGAGGTAAGTATTTTAGTCACTTAGGCGCTAGAGAATAAACTTAGAAAAGAAGAACAAAGAAGAAATAGCAGAAAAAAATAATATGATCAAGGCAGATTGGGAACCCTCAGAAAAGATTACAAATGAGCTGACATTTAATAAAGTGCAGAATAAGTCTAGAGCTCCCTGGCAAATCATAAACAATCAAAAAAGGCTAGCTAGAACTGAGAAAGAATTGTCCTTAGAAGAGCAGTGTTATTAATTTAATTCAGTGTTTTATTTCTGTCAATTTTTTCTCTTTGATTTTTGCCAATGTGATGATGACTGTGTGGTAGTTTATCTTACAACTACAGTTTGGTTTGTCATTTGTGAGCAATAACAACAATAGTGGACTTAACACTGACACCTGCAGTACACTCGCTGCACATCATTGTACTCTTAATGTACTGGATTTCGACAAGCTGTTTCTTTCTGTCTGTTTTCAGAACTAGTTTGGCCATAGTGTCATTTCTATGGCCAAAGTTCCTTGAATTTTGGGGTAATTGACCATTATTGTAACCGCCCCAGTTTAGCTCAGCCAAGGGGTGGGAGTAAATTGACTAGGATTATAAGTTTCTTCAAGTATAAGTTCAGGTATATGTATTTATTTATTCATTTCCAACGGACATCGCCAATTTTTGTCTAATGTGAATAACACAACAATTAATAGTATTGTTTGAGGGCGCCACCTTGTTTTACCGCAAGTAGAGGATAGGCCCTAACAAGGAAAAGACCCATACGGCAAGTTATAACCAATGTCCACTGAGATTTACTTTAACCCTCTAGGTGCTAGGTTGGACACTCTTTAGTGCTAAGCATATTTATGGCGCTGTGCAGTCATTTATGAAAAATTAGTTAAAAAATATAAAATGTACTATAAATCTAACTTATTATATGTCAAACTGTTCAGAACTAAATGTAGAATGGAATGAAATAAAATATAAACTTACCAATTTGTTATAAGACTTGAAAAATCACTTATAAGTCTGAAGAAAAAAGTTTTCCTTTATAAATTTTAACTTTGTGCCTTTCTACATAGTCACTACAGCACTAATATCAAGATTCCAAGATATACAAATTGTGCACAATTTCATCCTGAACACCAAAAGTATAACAGTTACCGTCTATTATGACACATCTTTTTTATGTGTTTATAAACAAAAACTATTACGCGTATAAAATTTGGCAAAAAAGTAAACAAGTTACCTTGTGTTTTGTCTTGAATTATGAAGGCATTATTAGATTGCAACTGCATCATTATAAATGAGTTATTCAAAAGACTATATAAAAAGAGAAAAACTAAATTTATAAGTAATTATATATATATACATATTTACACTTTGCGCGTACTACACTTCTTATTCAGAATCCGACTCCAATTCTTCTTCGCGCCTCCTTTTGCTCCGTCCCTTTGACCTCCAGAAGTGTTTGAGGTTTTTGTAACAATCTGGATGAACACCAGCATTACACCCTGGACACCAAAACCTACTTTTAGATTTTTTGTCCTCAAGCAAGCACACAGCGCATAAACGTAGACTTACTCCAGGGCGCCGCTCCAACATGTGTCGTGTATCTCATTGTACGGGTTCATGATCTGGTCCATCATTATCTTCTTCATCAATTAGAGATTCTAATATATCAACTGTAAATGTGTAACGATCTACGGGATGGTCAGTGTTATCTTTATACAGAATATACGAATTTAGTAATACCATGTCCAAAAAGTTGTCAAAGATTTTTCTCCAGTATTTTTTAGTTACACGGGTTGATGTGGCATGGTAGATTGACTTTCTTTCACATCAACACCTCCCATTGACAAATTATACTCTCTTATAATGACAGGTTTCAATGCCTCGATTCCACTCTTTTTACTTTTCACAATCGTATCATTCGCAGGGAGAGCAGTTGTCAATAAGTAAACAGGCATTCGCGACTTTCTGCTTATAGCCTACTAGTAGGATTTTGCTTCTCCTGTAGTAAATGGTCTCCAAGGGTTGTAAATTTTTAGATACAAGGTTCTTGGCAATGTCCTTAGAATTCTTGTTTATTGTTCCAGTTAGGAATGTCTGATTGTCAATTAATTCTTGGGCTAATGGAACTTTTGTGTAAAAGTTATCAGTGTAAAGGTGATAACCTTTGTTTAGTAAATTGCAAGCTCTCATCAGATGCATGACTACTTTATGAGTAAATGGGATTTGATTTGGATCATTGACTAAAAAGCCCATACTACAGGGTGGGGCAGAATGGACTCCCTGATTTGAGAACCAATGACTCAAACTAGTGAAGCAATTCCCCTATGTTTCACAATTGAACCATAACTATATGTTCAAAAGAAGATAAATCTGCTTATGACAATATATCAAGAGTTCAATTTCACTACAAATAGCTCAAAATTTATATAAATATCTTGGGTTGCCACCACATAATGAAATCATTAATGTATACATGAGCATAGATATAGAATATTAAGCTTATTCACTAAACACACAGGTATATACACGTAAACAAATAAATAGGTAAATATCTCTTTAGCCAACTAATAATTTACAGTTCAGCTATTCAATTCCATCCGATATAGTAATTGGGGTACACGTATACACTATCAAGATGATGGTAAAAGTTCAACTTTTAAAGAGTTCCAAAAAAATCATTAATCTCAATACATATGCTGAAGCTGAGAATTTTAAGTTTCAATACTGATCAAAGATTATTTCAATATTGTGAGTTTTAAGTGAAAAGAATATATAAGGTTCCACTTATCGGTATGAAGAGTGAACGCGCCAATAGCTAATGAATAGTTGAACACTAGTGGTTGAGGGCAGGAACCAGGCATCTGTTCCACTGGAAAGTATAGGTAGGCTGGGCAGTAAGTGACTAGTAATAGAAGTCACACAAACTGCCCCCAACATATTCCTGAGCATATCAGTAGGGAATAGACATTTGATAGGCTACTCAATATGTACCAATAAACAAAATAATAAAAGCCAATCAAATCAAATCAAAGCATTTATTGTCAGGATACAATGAATGTATATATAACAACGTCAAAATGATACACTAACCTAGCCTGTGAGATTATGTATTACAAGAAAAAATTCATCAACACTGTAAATAGCAGATTTTAACAACCAATATTTTATGGTATATTTGAAATTAGACCTGCTCATGATCTTTACTTGCATGGGTAGAGCATTGAAAAGCTTGATATCCTGGTATTGAAAGCTGCATTGAGTACTGGTAAAGTTACATCTAGGAGTTATTATGTTATTTCTATTGCGTGTAAAATAATTGTGTACATCTCTTTGGTTGCTAAGACTAGATAAGTTATCTTTAACATACAACCAGACATTTAAAACATAGATGGACAACAGGGTCAAAATATTGAAATTTACAAAAAGAGGTTTACAATGTTCCCTACTATGAACATTGCCAATTATCCTAATTGCTTTCTTCTGCAGCACAAAAAGTTTATTTGCTAAATGAGAATAGCCCCACAAAGTAACTCCATAGGTTAAAAAACTATTTATGTATGCATAATAAATACACAGCATGTGATCACTGGAAATTGCACCATTTAGAGCCCTTATCAAAAAGATGCCCCTTGCAGTCTGAGCAGCAACATAATCAATGTGAGTTCGCCACTTTAGGTTCGACTGCAAATAGACACCCAGGAACTTAAGACTCAAGTCTTCATTGTCACTTGACCTACAAGACAAGGTGACTTGTAAATCATGGATTTTATTTTTATTTACACATGATTTGTTGGCTGCACACCAGTCGTTTACAATTGAAATCTTAATACTAAGCATCTCCCTACAATCATCAACTGATTCTGTACAGACTTTGAGGCCCAGGTCATCAGCAAACATGTAGGTGCTTACACTGTTGTCATTAAGATTAGAGGGCAGGTCATTTACATAAATAATAAATAAAGTAGGCCCCAAAATTGAACCTTGGGGAACACCTAACTGAACAGGACGTGTATCAGACAAAGAGCAATTGAAATAAACATATTGGAACCTATTTGTAAGGTAAGAAACAAAGAAGTTTACAGCAGTATTACTAAAACCATAAAACTTAAGCTTGTTTACTAAAATGGCATGATTTACTGTGTCAAAGGCCCTGGAAAGGTCATAAGACCTAAAATTGACTAAATTTTTCGATTCCAAGCCTTCAAAACAATCATTAACCCTAGAACTGATGATACTTATTTTCCAGAATGATGAGGCCCTTTTAACTGGTTTGTTGATATATTTAAAAATAAATCATAATAAATATACAGTGAGCCTAAAATATATGTTGTTGTATATCATTTTATTCCATTTGAACTACAGAATAACAAAAAGCAATAATATTTATTATTTTCTTACATCAAAATATTTTTTTTTTCATTAGTAATAAAAAAATTAATAAAATCAAAATAATATTTTTACTTTACCTGTTTACAGTTTTTGTTCCACAGGAGCAAGACACAAATGTTAAATATAAAAAATGTTCACCATTTCATAGAATAAAAAACGTTATATGTACATTTTCATCATAATATAAAAAATAAGAAAGTTATTTACAAAAAACTAAATTATATACAAGGCTGCTGTGATGAATGACGCTTAGTCCGAATCATCTTCAGATGCCTTCCTTTTTCTCCCAGTCTGGGTAGGCCTATAGAAATGTACCAATTTGGGGTAGCATGTAGGTTTAAAAAATCTAATCTAGCATCTATCTAATCTAAAAAATCTAAAAAAAATAAAAATCTGCCAACGAAACATTGTCCGCAAATTCTTCTGCAGATATATCACTTTCGGCATCTGAACTAATGTATTCATCGTCTAGAATATTCCGAATGTCTTCTGATCCGACAGGATCATCCATTTTAGGTTATAATAAAAACAATAACAATTAATA
Organism: Stictocephala bisonia; assembly: GCA_035578905.1. NCBI lineage: Eukaryota > Metazoa > Arthropoda > Insecta > Hemiptera > Membracidae > Stictocephala > Stictocephala bisonia. Next base: position 6,397 of record JAQJVL010004713.1, read on the forward strand.
ATCCACTCACGAACAGTAACAATGCGACACTGGAGCACGCCCGCGCGCCAAATCGTTTCCCGCGCATCGCCATCAGCTGGCAATGATGGGTGCGCATGCGGCATTTAGATTTATTTTCAGCCAGTAAACAAATCACTGATCATTCGGATATTACTATCGATGTAGAAAACAAAACAGAGAATCGATTAGTGTAAATCACAACAACATAGATTAAGTGGTTACGGAGCTACGCGGCCGTGAATTAATGCGTCGTAAAACGCGACTTTATCAGTAAAGGGATACATAAATGAGTCGTAATTTACGACTCATATCAGTTCTAGGGTTAATAAGAGATTGGACTGCACCAACAGTGCTGCGCTTGGCCCGAAAACCAAACTGACAGTTGCTAAGTAAATTATAGGTTTCAAGATAATCAACCAACTGTTTATGAACTAGCCGTTCCAAGACCTTTGACACAATTGAAACAATTGATATAGGTCTATAATTACAAACTTGATCCTTGGGACCCTTCTTATGCACAGGAATTACTTTGTTAGTCTTTAAAACATCAGGGAAAATACCTAACCTAATACATTCATTAAACAAAAAAGTTAATGAAGTGATTAATTTCACTTAAAACAACGGAACTGGCATTGGATAAATCCACTTAGTACATTTTAATTTCAATCTAGTAGTGCAGTAATACATTTAAAATGAAAAGTCATTTACCAGTAGTGTTTAAACAATTAACAAGGATTTATAAGCAGTGAAATCAAATCTAAATTACAAATTTAATTTAGCAAAAAATTGAAATCAATAATAATTTGCTTTCAAGACTATTACTGAAATGGATTATAACTTTGACATATTAAAACAGCTGTTTGAAATTATTTACTAAAATTTAATATCTGCTCTATGCTTTTATGTATTGTCATTTAAAAGCATAAAAATACATTTAAAGTATTGACAATACTTTAAATGATATTACCCAGTGGGGTTTACCCACTGAAAACCAAGATGGCTGACACTCAACATTCATTGTGAAAGTGCTCAACCTATTTTGTGCGGTTTTAGTGGGTAAACCCAACAAAATACCTACTAACTACTCACCATCAACATACCAACACCAACTGTAAGTCTGACAACTTTAATAATTATAAGACTCGTAAATAAGAAGCAAGAATTAATAAAACACTAATGAGACACTGCAGAGCTGACCTACTTTAAAAGGCAGCAATATTTACAGATAACAACTTAACCCTCGATCCGGCAGTCATTTTTGCCCAAAATGGCGGGTCATTTTTGGTGGTTTTGCAGTGATGTTTTATAAAATTCATAAAAAATATTATATTACAATAAAAGTACAATTGTGTGGTATCAAACTGTTCACAAGAATGTGGGCTATCATATAATACATAATTCATAACCTATAACTTTTTTTTTTTTTTATGTTATGAAATAGTTGTAAACTTTTTTAGAAATCGCGGAAAATAGGGGGGACCACCCCCTATGATCAATGTTGTGATGATAAAAAAAGAAATGTGAGATAGCCAAAATGTTCTAAATTTTATCTAGTTTCAGAAAATATATAGTTTATGTAGGTTTGTAAGTAAAAATTATTTTTTATAAATTTTTAAGTGGAACGTATACAAAAACCTGAAAATTAGTAACCACGGTTACTATAACATTCAAAAATATGATACAAATTTTCTATAAACACTACAGAGTTCTATTATATACTAAAATGTTAAATAGATTATCAGACATCTATATAAAATAAAAACACTGTCACTAACCTATTTATAACTATACAATATATGAAGTATAGTTGTAAATAAATAAATATTACACTACACAATAGGCCTAGGAAGGCCTAAACTAAATCACTGAATTTACAATAATTTTGTAAATTTGAAACAATAAATAACACTTCACAACACTAAAACAACACTCTAATACAATATAATACACTTCTAAACACACTAGAAGTGATAATTACACTGTAAACGATAATTATTTACCGATAATTATAGTTGAAATCAGGCCCGGCAGACTAAACAACAACAACAATGGCGAGACTGTTCCATCTTCAACTTTCACTACGTTTTAAAATAAAGCTGATAAAGTGCAGTGTGCGATGTTGCATACCACTGGAATCGTCTGTTCACGCTGAGTACATAGAGTATAAAAACATCGAAGTAGCTTGATTTTTGCGCATTATAAATATGGTAAATCTCCGACGCTGCAATTGTACGAAAATTCGTCAAATGCCAGTTTCATGACGAAAAAATTGTACGAAATTTCGTAAAATGCCGGATCTAGGGTTAAGAATACAATACCCCTGAAGTTAAACATTGAAGACAAACCTTCTCCTTGACTAAGTCACAGACACTAAACAATTTTTATCACAGCTGATAATTTGAAACTCATTGCAACAATAATAAAGCAAATAACTGATTGTGACATCACAAAAACTGCCAACACACAAGTAGCATATACACGTCATTGCAATTTCATCAGCAGTTGTGCCAAGAGCCTCACAGGTGCCATGCCATATGTGTGACTAGGCCACTGACCCAAACAAGGATGTTGCTGTCAGCAGTGCTGATTCACCATAACAAATCTCATTGACTGCAGTACAACTAACTTTGCTCTGCATTTTGTGCCTATATTGTGCTACACTGCATATTCTAATAATTTTTTATACAAAATTTTAATATTTGGACAACCTAACATCAACCACCAGACTCTCATGAATTTTGACAACCAGCTCTTATCAATCTGAACTTTTACCACTCAGGCCACCATCCTCCGACCTAAGCAGCCTGTCAAAGCTTTAATAAAAAACAGCACTCTTATCAATCAGACCACCACCTTCTGACTTAAGCAGCCTGTCAAAGCTCTAATAAAAAACAGTATTTTTACCAGCCAGACCATCATCTTCTGACCTAAGCAGCCTGCCAAAGTTTTAATAAAAAACAGCACTTTTACCAATCAGACCACCATCTTCTGACCTAAGCAGCCTGTCAAATTTTAATAAAAAACAGTATTTTTATTCTCAAAAATTGTATTATTTAGAAAATATTTTTATGGACTTAAGCTGCCTACTAAGGATTTAATAGCAAGTTTATTAACATTTAAAAACTGGTCCAGGACTAGTTGCTATTTTGGTCACTACTGGTTAGTCTGCTAAAAATTTAATGCAGCTATTTTGACACTGTTGTATAGATCTTATTAATATACAGCACATTTATTTTCTGACAATTAACTGCTGCCAGGCAGTTATTCTATTGAATATACATTAAAACTAAATTAATTTTTGTGACCACCGGAAATGAACCAGATTAGAAACAATAATTAAGAATTATTAACAGTAATTAAGAAGATAAAAATATTCTAACTCAGTTCAGCAGTTTTTATTATTGTAAAGATAAAAAGTTTACCATGTACAAAATAGGAGATTTGGTCTTTGCAAAACTTAAAGGCTTCCGTTACTGGCCTGGAAAAATTAATGAAATCACAGAAAAGGGAAAAACTAAGGATAAAGCAAACGTTTATAATGTTAAGTTTTTTGGGGATTACACACTTCATCAATTACAGAATCCAACCTGTTAGCATACTCTGAGAATTTACATGTACATGGCATTCCACAGACAGACAATTTTAAAAACAAACTGTTTAACAAAGCCTTGAAAGATGCTGAGGTAGTTTTCAAAGCTCTCAAAACAACTAAAAGTGATATTATACATTGTCCTCTAATAACTGCATACCTATTGTAAACCAACAGCCATGTCCATTAATCATAGAAATAACTGACTCAATCCCTATGATTAGTTCTGCATCTATTCAAGAACTTGAAAGTAGCCTTGCTGAAAATAACTTTCTAGAAAACTCAAATAGCCAGGAAGATAAGTTAGAAATGGCTGCAAAAATAGGTGCAGCACTTGTAGAAGAAAATGAACACCTGAAACACGAAGTAATAGAATTAAAAACTAAACTTACTGTAATGGAGGGGAAAATAGAGGATAAATATATTGAAGAAGAGAGGTATATCGCTAAAATAGAAAATATCCTGCAACTTAATACAGAAGTCCATGCTCAACTCACTAAAGAAAAGCACCTTCGTTTACAGGAACAAAGTATTTTTGAAGAGCATGATTCAAAACTGCAAAAACTGATCAATGACTATACTAAAAGAATAGAAGACCAAGGAAAAACAATATCTAAACTGCAAGGAAAACTTGCAAATCAAGACTCTTCTGCTAAGACTTATAGTGAGTCAAGCACTCAGACTTTCCCAACTAAAGGAAGCCATACACATGAGAACTTCGTACCTTTACTACTTGACATGTCTGAGATCAAAATTAAACTTAACAAGATAGAGCAAACTTTGAATGTTTCAACACCAGAAACCTGTCAAAAACTGAACATTATACAAAACACTGTGACAGAAAAACCTATCCCCTTACCAAGGACCAAAAAAAGAAAAAATGTTTTTAGTGTATCACTACAACTAGCAAAACATCAAGCCCAAAACACAACTGGACAACTCACAACCAGTAAGAATGTGGTGAAAACTGTGTCCAAGACTAAAATACTGACACCCAGATTAACAATGGGATACAATAAAATGCAGACAAAAGCTACTGGAGTAACTGGGGGAATCAGCCAAACCCCGTCAGAAAAACTGTTTCTACCATCATTGATAGAACCCTCCAACAAACTGACATCTTCACAGGCAACTAATATAACGAGGGGAACCAGCCAAACCCCTACAGAAAAACTATCTCTATCACATACTTCATCACCTCAAAGTAATGAAGAGGACTTTATCATAATACAGGTTGAAGCAGATGTGTACTACTATTCTACATCGAAACCACACACAAAAACAGGCTATACAAAACCCCACAAGAAAATCAGAATGCGATCAAAAAAGTCACCAACTACTGCACTGAAACTTGAAACTGGAAAAACATATGAGGAATTTTTTACGAAGAACATAGAAAAAACCATATATAACTCCGAGAATAATAAACGTAGCACACCTCCTCAAAACAAAATTTCTGCACTTGCTCTGTCTACAACCCCAGTTCATATGTATACAACTGACAAACCAACTTTTTTAGAGTTTCGCCAAAGAAAAGAAGTGAAAATAAAACACTACTGGAAGACAAGAATATTCATCAACACATCATTCAAGAGAATATAAAGATGTCAGGATTTTCAATACTTCACCAGAATGTCAGGGGCCTAATAAACAAACTAGATCGCATAAACCTCACAGAACCTGATATCATTATACTTACAGAACATGGCTTAAATGGTAACGAATTAAGTATGATGAACATACTAAACTACACACTTTTAACACACTTCAGCAGAAGTGACCATAAACTGGGGGGTGCTGCAATTTACTCAAAAGACTCCTTAGTAAAATACATAGTCCCCATCGATGTATCAGAAAAGTGCAAAGAGCTGAACCTGGAGGCCTCAATGATAAAAATATGCAAAAACCGTGTTCTTTACCTACTTGGACTGTATAGGCAGCCGAAGGCCAACTTGGATGAAGCTCTGGAAAGACTCTCCTCAATAATAGAGGAGACTACAGTCGATAAGCACCCACTGTTGATTATGGGGGATATTAATGTGGACATCATAAAACCTGACAACAATACAGCTAAACTGAATGAAATGACTACCTATGACATTGAGAGAATCTCCTTACCTCCAACCAGAGTGACAAGTACCACTTCCACATCTATTGATTGTGTTTGCACCAATCAATATACAAAAGATCTTAAAGTGGAAGTGTTAGCCACTAGAATATCCGATCACAAGGCCCAGATATGCTACTTAAAAATTCCTCAAATGAACTCAACTACACCTGGACAGATCACCCGACTTTTCCATGAAGAAAATTTGCTCCACCTGAAATGTCTCTTAGCAGAAAATGACTGGCTAACTGTTCACAACGCCACTAATGCTGAAGAAGCCTATAACAATTTCTACACATCATTGACTGCAAGTTTGGAGACTGCATGCCCCAGAAAAAAAAAAGAGCAAGAAAGAAGAAAAACTCAAAAGTTCACAACAATGAAGAGGCACTTCAGTTGAAGCAACAATACCTCCATACCATACATACTAGGTATGAAATGACAGGATCTGATGAGGACAAAGTGATCTGTGCAGCTGTAAAGAAAAATTATGACCTAAAATTGAAATCCTTGAGGAAACTAGCGTCAACAAAATATATAAAAAAAGCGCAAAACAAATCAAAAGCAACTTGGAATATTATAAACAGGGAGAGGAAGAAGCTTGGGCAGGAGAATTCTCAAATTAAGCTTAAAGTAGATGGGAAACTACTAAAAAGACCGTCTGAAGTAGCAGAACAACTCGATAACTTTTTCATAACAGCTGCTAATGAGGCACTTAAGAAAAATAATATTTCAAGACCGCCTGCAACAATTAAAAACTTAACGGAGTGTAATAATTATCTTTCAGTTTTAAATCCTACCAATCCTGAAGAGATATTAAGTATATTGCACACATTTAAACCAAAATGGTCTGCAGGACTGGATGAAATATCTTCACAAGTTGTAAAATTATGCTCAATAGAGTCAACTAGCCCATTAACAACTATAATTAATAAATCGTTTAAAGAGGGCATTTTCCCAAGTGCTTTAAAATGTTCAAAAGTATACCCTAAATTCAAGAAAGGCTCAACTACAGATACCACTAACTACAGACCCATATCACTGGTCTCAACCTTCTCAAAAATAATAGAAAAAGTGGTGCTTGCTTGTTTAACTAAACACCTGGAAGACAACAACCTTTTAACCAACAAACAGCACGGGTTTATAAAAGGTAAATCCACTAAAACTGCAATAACGAGCCTAATTGAGCATGTAATAAACCAGTTAGAATGTGGAAAATTAGTTACAGGAATACTTTTGGACTTTAGTAAGGCGTTTGACTCCATGGGGCACGATCTTATCCTCTCAAAACTAGAAAGTCTGGGTACAAATGGAATTGCAAAAGCATGGTTCCAGTCCTACCTGAGTGGAAGCAGCCAAGTGGTGAATTAAAATGTACATACAATAACCTGATACAGTATGTGAGATCTGCTCCTAAGGAGGTCACCAGGGGAGTGCCACAGGGTTCAGTATTAGGCCGGGTCCTCTTCATATTATTCACCAATGATTTGCCAAAACACCTTGGTGATATATGCAATTGTTTAATGTATGCAGACGATACTACTCTAGTAGTCAGTGAAGACACAGCTGATGGCATAAAAGAACAATACTCCCAAAGTTTAAATAAGGCCTATCAGTATTGCAAAAAAAATGACCTAGTTGTAAATCCAACAAAAACAAAGCAGATTTTATTCCGGAAGAGGAATGACGTAACAGGAGTAGAAGATATGGCACCTGAGGATAATGTTAAACTGCTTGGAGTCACTATCGATTCAAAACTCACATGGACACCACACATTGACAACTTGTGCAAAACAATTTGCTCTGGCTTATATGCAATAAGGAGGCTAAAACAAGTTGCGGACATCAGTACTGCCAGATCAGCATATTTTGGTCTATGTGAGTCACACATAAGATACGGCCTGATTGCTTGGGGAGGAACATCATTAAACAACATGCAACGAATACTGATTCTGCAAAAACGAGCCATAAGGATCCTTGCAGAACTGCGACCAATGGAAAGTTGCCGCACTTCTTTTAAATAGATGAGGATTATGACAATATTCAATTTATATATATATAAGATGTTATCTTATATGCAGAGAATCAAAACCCACTACGCAATCATAACATCCATAACTACAATACAAGACATTCCTCATATTTTGTGATACCTCAACACCGGCTCACCATTTTTGAAAAACAACCACTCTACATCGGCTGCAAGTTGCATAATCACCTTCCTGACCATCTACGAAGGCAAAGAGGACAAGATTTTAAGAGAGAACTAAGAAGATGGCTAACTGACCGGCCCTTCTACAGCCTAGCAGAATTCTTCAATAGCAGCTGACAAAACAAATCTACACTTTATAACATTTGTAAACATTTGACGCCATTGTATTTCTCTACGAAATTACAAATAAAGTTGATTGATTGATTGATTGATTATCAATACTTGATTTAAAGAATATTATTGACATAAGTTAAATATTAGACAGATTATTGTTGTAGGAAAATAATAGTACAGTATATTTAATTTGTGTTACAGTAAAAGTTTATAAGAACCTAAAACGTGTAGTTTAATTATTATTTCCACTGAACTAATTAATCTCTAGTAAAAATCTATAATGAGTAGAAAAGTGTAATTATTGTACTTTAAAATTTGGCGACCGTGACAGGACTGGAAATTTATTAAATACTAAACCAGATAGAATTAGGTCAAGAACATGAATATACTGAAGTGGCAAAGGACTTTATTGCACAGTGTTTTTACAAGAAATGTAAACAGTATAAAAGAACTGTTCGAAATTGATCCTCTTGTTTTGGCTGAAATAGAAGTATCCTTCAACATTCTAAAACAAAATGCTAATGAACTACAATCTGTTGATAAAGAAATAAGGGACTTGCTGTTCAATGATGAAAATACAACGGAAAATGATTTTTTAGCTGAAACAACAAACACAGATAAGTATGTAGATAATTATAAGTCCATTTGGCTTAAAGTTCAAAAACTTTTTAAACAAGAGGAGGCATTAAGTCAAGTAAGCTCTAACAACTTAGGACTAGGTTCTGACGCCAATTCTAATTCAATATTAAAGAGAAGAACCTATAGACTCCCAAAAATTGAAATCAAGAAATTTGACGGGGAACTTATCAATTGGCTACATTTTTGAGCCAGTTTTAGAAAATAGATGTAGACCCTAACATTGCACCAGCAGATAAACTTCAGTACGTCTTGTAGTGTATAGTACCTGGTACTAGGGCCTATGAAGTTGTTCAAAGCTTCCTACCAATTGGACCAAACTATTCTAAAGTAACTGAAAGTTTGAAAACCTGATTTGGTAAAGATGATTTATTGGTAGAGGTGTATGTTAGAGAGCTGCTTAAGATAGTCTTAACAAATTCATTAAGAAGTAAGAACCAGATGTCTCTCCAAGCTTTGTATGATAAATTTGAGTCTCATTTAAGAAATTTAGAAACTCTAGGTGTTACAACTGACAAATGTGCGTCTCTTATATACCCAATGGTAGAGTCCTGCATTGCAGAAGACCTCTTACGAGCTTGGCAATGAACTTCCCATCGTACTGGGAAAAGTCCTCAGGATCGCTTGAACAATTTAATCAAATTTATGCTTTCAGAAGTAGAGAGTGAACAAAGCATTGGATTGGCAATGTCTGGTTTTGGAGTAGGTCTTAACTCGAATCACAAGGAAAGTAAAAAGACTAAAAAATCTTGTTCACATACACAAACTATGGAACAACAAGTTTGTTGTCACATACTTCTACTGCTGCTAACTTCGTGCCTTTCGATAAGTACGACAAATGCTTGATTTGCATATTTTGTGAAAAATCACATAAAAGCTCAGATTGTCTATCAGCTCAGAAAATGGCTCTAGATGTAAAAACCCAAATCATAAAAGAAAAGAGGTGTTGTTTTTTTTGCTTGAAACCAAGCCACACCATTAAACAATGCAAAGCTAGTTTGAAATGTCCTCAATGTAAAAAACGACACTTTGTTGTCATGTGCCCTAATTTTCATTCTAATAGTAATGTTTCTAGGCCTGTTGATGTGCTGAAACCTGAGGCTAAAGTTATTTGTGCTCAAGTTGAAGATAATGTGTTATCTAGTAGATATAACCATTCAAACAACGTATCTCATCCCAAAGTCTATATGCAGACCTTAATAGCTAACCTGAGAAATCCTAAGATCAACACTGCCATACCTGTGCGCTTGTTGTTTGATATAGGCTCTGAGCGTTTGTATATAGCTCAGACTGTGGCTTGTGAGATTGAATACAAATATTTGGGTCAAGAAAGTATAGTAAATTGTTTGTTTGGTAATTTGAAAACTGCAGAAAACATCCACAACAAATATAGAGTTCATCTTTCAAACAAAGATGATTCGTACAGGTGTAACTTTGAAGTATTGAGTCAGCCTACGATTTGTGGGGCTATTGTTCATGTAACCAAAGGGCCTTGGTTAAAAGAGCTGGCTAGTAAAGGCATCCATTTGACCGATTAGTATTTTAAGATGAGCTGATGTGGCAGGTAAACTGTATACAGGTGATCGTCTCCAACTGGATTCTGGACTAGTGGCTATGAATACACTTCTAGGATGGACATTGATGGGTAAAGTACCAGGAGGTCTAACAGACGTAAATGGTTGTTTGTCTTCTCTTGTAACTAGTATGTTTATTCAAGATGCAAACATTGCAGATTTATGGAATCTAGACTTGATCAGGATAAAGGAACCTCCTGAGCACCAATCGGTGAAGGGAATTCAGATGGACAAGGATCATTTTCTGCAAACAAAAATTATTAATCAAGAGGGACGTTATGAAGTCAAAATTACATTCATTGACAACCATCCTCCTGTACCAACAAACAAAGTATTGGCTGAGAAAAGGCCTAATCAGTAAGTAAAAGGCTTAAAAACAATGACTTTTTTTCAGAATATGACTCTGTGTTCAAGGACTGGAAAGAACAAGGCATAATCGAAATCATACTGAGTGCTGAGTTGGATAAAGACTGTCATTACTTACCACAGAGACCTGTTGTGAAAGAGAGCAGCCAGACGACGAAAATTCGACCAGTGTTCGATGCATCTGCTAGAGACAGAAACCAGCCTTCACTAAATGATTGCTTGGAGTGTGGACGTAACCTAATAGAACTGATTCTGATAGTTATGCTTCGTTACAGAAGTAAGATTTGGAGTAGTTGTAGACATCGCTAAAGCATTCTTACAGATAGCAGTAAACGGAGAGGATACAGACAAACTTTGTTTTTTTAGTAATGATGAGATAATTGTATATAGACATAAACGGGTAGTATTTGGAGTGAAATGCAGTCCGTTCTTATCGGGAGCATTAATCGATCTTCATCTTCAGAAAGCAGCCACAAAACCTGGTGTGGATATAAATTTTGTTCAGAAATTACAGAAGAGCTTTTATGTTGACAACGTCTCAACTAGTGTAAATACTCTTCCGGCCGTTGATACATTTTTAGCTGTTGCTACTAGAGTAATGGCAGAGGGAAAATTTGATTTTTGTGGATGGATTGCAACTGGTCAAACTTCGAATGGAAGTGAACCTTCGATAGTCAATGTATTAGGCGTAAAACGGGACTATAAAAATGATCAATTTTTTGTAGGATTAGACTGTATTAAAGATTTTGACCGCAACCACATTACCAAGAGAGAAATACTGTCAGTATCTCATAGAATATTTGACCCCTTAGGATTAATTTCTCCTGTTATGTTATACCCGAAATTGCTACTACAGAAGATGTGGGATAAGGAAATAGATTGGGACACTGATGTTGATCCTAAAACTGCTGAGAGATTTTTGCAATGGTTTGATGAATTACCTAGTCTTCAAGATGTAAAAATACCTAGATGGTTAGGAAAAGAAGATACTTCAGTAGGTTGTACTATCCATACGTTCTGCGATGCTAGTAAAGATGCATATGCAGCAGTGATATTCTTGAGAGTTGAAACCGAAAGCAAAGTGACAGTTCAACTATTAGCATCAACGTCTAGGGTGGCACCTTTAAAAAGTCAGCATTCCTGGACTAGAATTGTTAGCCACAACGATGGAAGTGCGTTTGACTGAGACAATTGTAAAATCTGAACTGGCAGAACATTCTTATCTTTTATTGGATAGATTCAATAACTGTATTAGGATGGATAAGACAAGAATGTAACTGGAAAGTCTTTGTATGGAATCGAGTGTCAGAAATTAAGAAGTTGAGTAAAGTTGAGAATCGGAGTTACATCAAAGGAGAATTCAACCCAACTGAACTCCTGTCAAGAGGCTGTGACGCTCAGTATTTTTCAAAATCAAAATAGTGGGAGGGACTTGAATGGTTGAAGTTTGAATGGTTGAAGTTTCTACCTGAAGAATGGCCTAAAAAAGGTGAAATAAATTTAAATTCAGAAGAAATTGAAAAAGAAGAGACCAACAGAAACAAAATGCATGATTAACAAGCAGAAAAATGACAAATGGTACTCTGATTATTTCTCAAACGTCAAACAGACTGTGAGTTTAATAGCCTGGATTTATAGATTTACTCAAAACTGCAAGAACAGAGAAAACCGAAGGGATGTCAGGAAAAATTACAGCAGATGAAACTATAAAAGCAGAAAGGAAACTGCTCAATTTAATACAGCCTTTCAATGGAGTTAATGACTTGAACATTTCATGTTTGGATCTGTTTATCAATGAAAATGGCCTAATAAGACTAAAAACTAAACTCTGGAAGAAAGAAGATGCAGCTTTTGGAGTTAGGTTTCCAATATTATTACCAGGTTTCCAATCATCATCCAACCATAAAAGCGTTGATTTTAGATTGTCATATCAACAACTGTCATGCGGGTGTTCAAATTCTGTTAAACATTTTTAGAGATAAATTTTGGATTTTGGGAGGAAGAAAAACTGTGAGAAATACAATATCAAAATGTGTTAAATGCAAACGACAAAAGTGTCAAAAAATTTAATCGATCACAGGTACCTTACCTGTGGATCGTATGAGAGATTGTTCAGTATTCAGAGTAACTGGATCTGATTTTGCAGAACCTCTTTACCTGAAGAAAAAGGAAAAAGCTTGGATATGCATCTTCACATGTCCTGTGTATAGGGCTGTCCATTTTGAATTGATAACTTCTCTATCCTCTGAATCATTCCTGCAAGCCTTGAGAAGATTTAATGCTCTTCGAGGAAAACCAGCCACAATTACTCTTACAACGGAACTAAGAATAAAATAAATTGGGACGATATCAAGAAATTTAGTTCCGCCAACCACATTAAATGGAAAATGATTCCTCCAACATCTCCTTGGAGGGGTGGCTGATGAGAAAGGATAGTTCGGATTCTCAAAGAACTCTTAAGAAAAACACTTGGACGAGTCAGTCTTAGTTATCAAGAAATGGTGACAATACTTTGCGATTGTGAAGTGGAAATAAATTCGAGACCACTCACATACATCTATGATGGACTGGAAGAGCTATTACCACTTATACCTAATCATTTTGTATAAGACCTTAGAGAAGTTGGTGTTCCTGATTTAGATCAATTGGATGAAACAAGACTCAATAGAAGATTGAAATACCTACGTACATTGAAACAAGAGTTGAGAGAGCGATTCAAGCAAGAATATTTGGGACAACTTACTCAACGAATATACTTAAAGAAAAGAGATAGTGTATTGCAAGTTGTGATTTTGTTCTGATTGAATGGAATAATCTCAAGCGAGTGGATTGGTCTCTAGCTATTGTTCTGGAAATGATTCCTGATAAGGAAGGAGTTATACGAGTAGCTAAAGTGAAAACTTCATAAGGAACTCTGACAAGACCTGTTCAAAAACTTTTATCATTTGGAAATATCAAGCAAAGAGTCTGAAGTAATGAAAAAGAGAGCAAACTTTAATTACTTAAAAAAAATAAATTACGAGGAAAACAAAAATATTATTAAAACTCAATCAGGAATATTGAAGAGGCTTTTGATGTCAAGTTTTAACCATAAACTTCTTCTTTCTAGAATGTCAGATTTGGGCGTTGGAGGTAAAGCCTTGGTACTTTTTGAAAATTTCTTACAAATATAAAACAAAGAACAAAAATTTATGATAAAAACAGTACATTGTTCTCAAAATGGAAAACTATAATATTTGGCGTCCACAAGGCTGTCTTGGGTCCATGCCTCTACCTCATTTATATCAATTCATTGCCACAACAAATCTCCAAACACTTTATTTTGTTTGCTGATGACACTAATGTAACAGTTTCAAATAAAATAATATCAGCATTAGAGTCAGATATAAAGGAAACTTTATTTTTGACTTGTTATTAGCTTGAAACAATGGTTTGAACAAAATGGTTTAGTTTTAAATGAAACAAAATCAAATGTAATATATTTTGAATTAAGACAACAGACTGTAAACATTTTAGCTAGTCAAGGTTTTAATTTGGCAAACTTACATAAATTTCTGGTTGTAATTGTAGATAAAAATCTAAACTGGAAGCCCCACATTCATTTTTTTGGAAAAATAAATTAAGCACTTTCCGTTTTGTAATGAAAATATTGGCAATTAATGTTTCTTTAGATGTTTTAAAAATTGTTTATCATGCTTACATCGAGTCAATTTTAAAGTATGGGATTTCAGTTTGGGTGGCATCATCATATTCAAAGAAAGTTTTTATAGCCCAAAAAAATATTATTCAAGTCATGACGAAATCCAAATATAAGGAAAACTGCTGACCATTATTTAAGAAAACTAACTTCCTTACAGTACCAAGTCTTTATATTTTAACAATACTGAAAATAGTACACAATTCACCAAGTAATTTCCAGCAATATAAACATCAACACACTAGACATAAAGAAAAATTTAATGTTCCATTTCATTCATTTAACGCCTTTAAAAAAACTTTAAATGTTTATATAACAAATTCCTAATTCTCTTAAATTTTTGAGTAAAAATAAAAGTTACTCAATGACAAAGTTAGAACAATATTGCTGAATAAAATCAATTATAGTGTGTATGATATGTTAAATGACAGCAATTTTATTGATAATTTGCAATAATGCAAGTTTTCCCTTCAAATTGTAAAGCCTTTTTTATGTTAGTTTGTAAGTTTTAATTTTAGTTTTAGTATATTATGATTCTGACAATGTACCAGTTCACATTACTAATATTGTAATATGTATTGAACGTGATGTATAATAAAAGAATTTGAATTGAGTTGAATATATTAAAGTCTTAAAAAACAAAATGTAAGTTCAAACATAAGATAAAGTATCCTATAACAATTATAGGTAATGGTTGTCTAAAAAGTCGGATCAATCTGAACATTCTTTAATAGATTTGTTCAAGTTACGTCTCAAATTTACTTTTATTTTATGTCGGGATTTTTTTTGAATTTCCAAGTTTAATATAAAAGAAATAAATCACTACCATAAAAAAATACATAATATAGTTATTGTTGTTTTTAAAATAAATGTTATAAGCAAAGACAATATTTTTTATCTATATTTTGTTGTCATACTTAACTGCCATTTAATGATTGAAGTAATAAATCTGTGTGTTACAACAGCTGTATGTGCCTTTGAACATCTTCATAGCTCTGGTAGGGGTAGTGGTCTGGACTGAATATGATGAGATCTCTCTCTCTACCAATGGGGACACAACACTCACCAACTTTCTGCACTACAGGCGGGAAAAGCTTGTGAAAGAACATCCAAATGACAATGCTCAACTTTTAACGTATGTAATAACACAGTAATATAAACATATTGAGAAAATAACTTATTTTTGATAATACCATAGCATGTGACAGTGATTTTGTGCTTTATTTTTCTCCTCTAAATGAATTAAATTAACTTAAGAACCTGCTATACCTACTGTTCAAATTGGATTTAACTCTCCATAAGGCCAATATTAACTTCAATTAAAGGTTGTAGTGTTATTACGAATGTTCAATTTTAAACATCACCATTTTTTAATGAGGATTTTATCTAGAGCCCTCTAATATGAGATTTTAATGCATCCCTTGATTTTTCTTGTACAAACAACTATTGTTGTTACTATTTTATTTATTAAATACCTTCGTCTAGTGATCCTTCATTGGTCATTTAACCGACCGGTTTCGCTACTATTGTAGCATCCTCAGGGGGAGTTGAAATTTCTTCATCTTGCGATACTCGTCAGATAAAACATAAATAAATACTAAAAACACAATCACAGTACATTGTTACACTTAACCTAATTGTTATGTCACTTTCTCCCTCCCTTTTCTGTTATCAGCTGTTCCTTGGGTATCTGGCTTATTTAGTAGACAGTTCTACAGGATGTGGGATTTGAACTGTAGTTTTTCATTCATTAGATTAGGGTTGTTTTTGGTTGATTTGTAAATTTCAAATTCTTCTAAGCAGTTCAAAAGTTGTCTATTTCGGCAATAATGTAAAATGTCCATGTTTTTTTAATTGAATGTAATGAATGGTTTTTATCAATGAGATGCTGGGCAACAGTGGATTTTTGGTTTTTGAGCCTGGGGTCAGGGTGGTGTTCTTTAAATCTATTGTGGAAAGGTCTGCGGGTCTGTCCAATATAATTGTCAGGGCAATTGTCGCAAGTGATCTTGTATGCTCCCGTTTTCTCATATTTATCCAAAGGTTTTTTGTCTGAATTCAAGAGATTTAGTATTTTGTTTGTAGTTTAGAAAGTTAGTTTCATGACGTTTCAATTCGTTCTTAAGGTAGTGCTCAATTGACTGGTTGTATTCTATACATATGAATTTTTTATTATTATTTTGATCATCTGGTTTTGTATTTTTGTTTTTATGTTTATAAATTAAGTTGTCTATTATTTTCTTCGAGTATCAATTTGATTCTGCAATGTGTTTGATTATTTGTACCTCTTTATTGAAATTTTTCTGTGACATAGGGAAGTTAATTAACCTGTAGACAAGTGAGTCATAAGCTGCCATTTTTTGAGAGTGGGGGTGATATGACGTGGCGTGGATAGTTTGGTTGGATGTTGTGGCTTTTCTAAAAATACTAAATTCAAGTTTAGTACTTTTCGTTATGGTCAGATCTAGAAAATTTAGCTTGTTTGATTGTTCAATTTCTATGGTAAATTTAATTTTTGGAGATAAACTATTTAAATAGTTGTGTAGTATATTAAGTTGTCGAGTATTGCCATTGAATATTAAAAATGTGTCATCAACATATCTGATGTACATAGATATTTTGTTTTTTATTTTATTTTTCTCTGAAAAAATTAGATTGTTTTCCATGTGGTTTAGGTAGACGTCTGCTAAAAGGCCAGATAGTGAGGAGCCCATAGCTAATCCGTCAGTTTGTTTGTAGTATTTGTTGTTGAAGCAGAAGTAGTTTTGGTCCAAAGTTTCTTTTAATAATTTCATTAATTCGTTAATTGCTTCAGGTAAAAGGTTTGAGCTCCTTAATTTCGTGTTCACTATTTCTAAGGTTTCATTTTTTGTGTAAAGATTGACAATTCAAATTCAAATTCAAATTATTTATTGCCATTGATCATAAGTATACATGAAATAGGCACTTTTACTTGTGTTACATTAAACCTAATTTTTCCTTTTAATAAAGATATATAGCTATGCTAAGTTTCCGTTGAGTTATAAAGATAATACAATAACTGAAGCGTCACACAGTAAAAACTCTTGAATTGAATAAAAAGGGTTACAAACTAGCCAGGCATATATTTTAGATTTGAAGTTTTTGAAAGGAATGGTTCGAGCAGTAGGTGGTAGTTTATTGAAAAATTTTATCGCATTTATTTGAGAAGAGTGAGAGGTTTTACTGAGTCTATGCTGTGGAACATCAATCATGGATTGAATGTCAAATGAAGCCATTATACAGGGGTCTTGGATAATCACATCATTGGTTTTTTCTATAAATTCCTAAGAGTTTTTCAAGCTGTAATTGGTATTAATGTCAATGTTATGTTTTATTATTTGTTCTAGTTTTTTAGCAATTTTCTATGTAGGAGCTAGGGTGTAATCGACAAGAGGCCTTATTGGGGTCCCTGGCTTCTGTACTTTGGGTAAGCCGCGTAATTTTAGTGCGACAGGATTGGTTGTGTTTGAGTTTTTAATGTCAGTATCACATAATAGTATTTTACTCGAATTAACAAGTTTCCTTATTTTCTCTGGTATTTTTTCGTGGGGTCACTTTTTAGTTCTATTATTCCGTTGTTAGTAAAAAATTCTTGTACTTTCGTGATGTAGTCATGTCTATACATGATAACAGTGGTGTTTCCCTTGTCTGCTTTACATAATATTGCGTCATTGGTAGCTAATTTCTCATTTATTGATTTGAGTATTGATAGTTCGTGTTTATGTAAATTTGATATTCCTATTTTTTGTTTTTGGATCTGGTTTATTTTCTTGGAGATAAAGTATCTAGTGGTGTTCCTATGGTCTTCGTTGGGGATTGATTTTATGCCGCACTCGGCAGTTATGATGTCATTAATCTCATTGTTTTTCTTTCTGATAGGTAAATTATAATTTAGTCCTTTATTTAGTAGTGTTTGTTCATCATCATTAAAGTTAATGTCAGTTTTGTTAACAGTTCGGGGATAAAATTTGAATTCACAAAGTAATGGAGCTTCTTTAGGTTTTTGGGAATTGATTAGGTTATTTAATTTCTTCCTTAGGGTAGACTTTTTATTTCTTATAATTCGAGAAATAGATATGTTTATTTTGTCAAGGAAGTTTTTGAGTAATGCTGGATGGACTGAATTTGAAAATTCTAAATATTTCTTCAATAGAAGATCGTTGAGTAAGCTCTTTTTTCTGTACAAATATTTAATTTCGTTTTTCAACCAATATTTTTCGGCTTGTTTTTTAGTTTTCTGAGCAGCAAAAGATTGGTTCTTTATTTTTATTTGAACATAATTTGGTTTTATGTCAAGTTGTAAACAATCTTTATTGAACTTTATGTTGCAATTAGTGTTTATCAGTTTTAGTTTAACGTTCTTCAAAAATGACCCTAATCTAATGAATGAAAAACTACAGTACAAATCCCACATCCTGTACAACTGTCTACTAAATAAGCCAGATACCTAAGGAACAGCTGATAACAGAAAAGGGAGGGAGAAAGTGACATAACAATTAGGTTAAGTGTAACAATGTACTGTGATTGTGTTTTTAGTATTTATTTATGTTTTATCTGACGACGTATCGCAAGATGAAGAAATTTCAACTCCCCCTGAGGATGCTACAATAGTAGCGAAACCGGTTGGTTAAATGATCAATAAAGTATCACTAGACGAAGGTATTTAATAAATAAAATAGTCAAAACACGATCCTTGGGCTAAGATGAATTTAAATAATAAATATTGTTGTTAGTATGTTTTTTTTAAATAAAAGAGAGCCTGTTGGAAAAATGTTATCTCCCGGGACTCTTGTGACATTTATCCTTTAAAGTATGTCGATATTTAAAATATTTTTGTTAAAAAATGTAAGCATGAAAATCTTTAAGTGAAGTAATTTTCAACTGCAAAACTTGTATGTCAGCTAATGACATACCCGCTCCCTAGTGGGCAAGCAGGAAATTAAGAGTGTGCGAGTACTTGAAACTTCGAGTATTTGATCGAGTATTTTACTACTCAAACTCGGTTCAAAGCTTCCGAAACTACTCGAAGTTCGATCAAGTAGTTGTATTTCACGAAATATCATATTTACATCTTAATTTAGTTTTAAGAGTAAACACTTATAAGTTATGAATAAAAAATGTGCGCTTCCTTGTGTTTTATTTTACCCTTAATCATACGTTATTAGTTTGATACACGTAATTATGAACTAAACAATACGCCTAAGAATATATAGTACACAACGACAGTCAAATGAACTAGTCAACGTAGTGAACGAGTTCGTTCATTATGATTTGAACTAGTTCAATTCAAAGTGAACAACAGAGCTGGGAAGGTATCTATCACACATGTTGGTTATCAAGTCTACTAGTCACTTGTAATCTAACCTAAAATAGCGTGAATAAAACAGAAGTGCTGGTTAGTGCCTTTATGACCCAAGAAAGAGAACAAGGGGTCCGGTTCAAGATGCTCAAAAAGACCTGTTACCGATACAAATCTAATAGTCTTTACGCCGTGGAAATTATGCATATTTTCGCTCATATCAATAATATTGTTCCATCAAAAGGGTCCCAAGACCGGGTCACTTTACATCCCAATAATCAAACTTCCCATCTTTTCTAGGTGAAAGTTCATCTCGGTTGTAGTATACGTACATGCAAGGAACCGTTCAGCTCCTTTTCGAAACTGAATTTATTGTATATTTCTTGCGAGTCAATTGAGGTTTATTTTATTTTTTAATATGAGCAGGAAATTGTTCAATGATTTGATGTAAGAAAATACTGTATCATATCATATAAAATATGGTAATGGCTTTCTAGTAGCTTGTGACACAATATTATTGATTTATTTTCCGTCAAATAAAAAAAAATATATATTTATATCCGCGGCAAACGTCAATTAATTGTTATTCCGAAAACGCCTTAGATCGCCAAAACTGTGTGTAATATTTGGGCATACAATATTTTTTCCTGTCAAATTGTTGAACGGTTTTCTGACTAGGTTAGACAATAACACAGTTGGAGTGTAAAAGGTGGTAAAGTACGATAATTTTGATTCGTAAACTCACTGAATGGTTCCATGTTCAAATTGACGTCGGTGTAAACTGTAAAACAATCACGAATCAACCCAAGTGAGGGATAAACATGTTGGAAGGCATTTTCTAAACAAAATATGACGAATTTAGAGATTCGGAAAATAATTTGTATTGAACCGAAGCCTTATCAAACGTTTCGTTTTTTTATTCATAAGTTTTTAATTTAGCTGTCCAAAATCTTCACTGTATCACTAGTTGGCACTTAGCTGATATTTCAGACTGCATCTTGTCGCCAATATAGGCTAGACCTATTATAATAGCCGGGGAGGGAGGAGCCCCCCCGAAGGTATCTCTGCCTTGACGTGGCGGGGGGGCTTGCGTGCTTCCACAACCCCGAGAGCTATGCCGGCGGTAGCTTGCTACCGGTAGGGTCACCCAAGCCGGACAGGTCTTCGTGGGGTAGAAGCCAGACTAAGAGAGATACCAAACAACAGCTATGTCAGGCCTAGCAAGCCGATAGCGAAGTTGATATTGCTTTCAAAACAATAACCAAGCCTCGGAAGGACAGGAGTAACGGACGTGACTGGAAACGAAAAAGGATAAAGATTGGAACACTGAACATACTTACGCTTTCGGGAAAAACAGAAGAATTGATAGACGAGATGCAGGAAAGGAGAATAGACATTCTGGGATTGAGTGAAACAAAGTGGAAGGGGCAGGGAAGTAGAGAGTTGAGAGGAGGGACATGGCTGTACTGGAGTGGAGGAAGATCAAAAAGGAATGGAGTAGCAGTAATGGTTAATAGGAGGATAAAGGAGGTGCTAGACGAAGTGGAGTTTATATCGGATAGAATGATGACAGTTAGGATTAGAAACAAAAACAAGGAAATAAAAATAATGCAGGTGTATGCACCACAGACAGGATGTTCAGAGGAAGAAAAGGAAGAGTTTGAAGAAAAGCTGGAAGACCAAATACGAAATGTAAATATATTAATGGGGGATTTAAATGCAAAGGTTGGGACCGACAGAAGAGGGTTTGAGGAGGTGTTGGGCAATTTTGGGTTTGGAAACAGAAATGAGGAAGGAAGACGACTGCTGGACATGTGCCAAAGAAATGCATTGACAATTGGAAATGGGAGATTTCAAAAGAGGGAGAGCCATATAATAACAAGGTATAGTTGGGATGGGATAGTAAAAAGTGTAATTGATTATATAATAACAGATAGAGAATGGGGAGAAAAGATCATGGATGTGAAGGTGATTCCCAGCGTAAGCGTAGGAGGGGACCATAGACTGTTGGTGGGGGTGTTTAGAATGGAAATAAAAGAGAGCAGAACGACAAAACCAGTTGAAAGAATAAAGGGATGGAGACTGGAGGAGGAGCAGAAGAAGGAAGAATTTAGAAATATGGTAAAAAAGGAGTTACCCAGAACAGAGGTAGGGGAGCTGGAAGAGGAATGGAATCGGTTCAAGGACACAATAGTAAAGGCAGCCGAAAAGGTATGTGGGAGAACAAAGGGGAAAAGAAGAGAAAAACAAACAAGTTGGTGGAATGAAGAGACAATTAAAGGAGTAAAAGAGAAGAACAAAGCATGGAGGAAGTGGTGGAAAACCAGAGCGCAAGAAGACAAATATGAATATTTGGCAAAGAAGAGAGAATGCAGAAGAATAATAAAGGACGCAAAGGACAAGGAATGGGAGAACTTCACGAAAAAGTTAGAGGAAGACTTAGGACAAAACAAAAAGATGTTCTATAGTATGATGAGGAACAAAAAGAGAGTGACCGAAAGTGCCAAAACAATGCAAAATGAAAATGGAGTCATGGTGGAAGGAGTGGAAATGAAAAAGTTGTGGAAAAGGTATTTCCAAACACTGTTGAATGAAAACTATGAGGAAGAAGAGGAAGACGAAAATGAGGAGCAATGGGAGAGAGGGGAAGAGATAAGTTGGAGGGAAATAGAAAAGGCGGTGAAAGAGATGAAAAGTGGGAAATCCCCAGGACCAGATGAAGTATCATCAGATATGGTAAAGGCTTTGGGAGCAGTGGGAGTACATTGGTTGAAGAGAGTCTTCACATGCGTATGGAGGGAAGGAAGAGTGCCTGACGACTGGGGGAAAGGTGAAATAATAACAATACACAAGAAGGGAAGTAGAAGACTATGCAAGAACTATAGAGGAGTAACATTAATAAGCCATGTTGCCAAAATATTTGAAAAAATAATTTTTAACAGGATTAAGGACGTGATAGAGGACCAGATAGGGGAGGAACAACATGGGTTTAGGAAGGGAAGAAGTACGATCGACTTGATTTTTGCAGTGAGACAAATGGTTGAAAAGCACTGGGAGTTCAATAAAAAGTTAATACTGGTGTTTATAGATGTCGAGAAAGCCTACGATTCTGTTAAGAGAAAAAGTATATGGGAGAGTATGGAAAAAATAGGAGTGACAGAAAATATGATGAAATGGGTTAAGGAATTGTATAGGGTGCACGAGTGCAGAGTTAGGACATGTGATGGTAATACAGAATGGTTCAAGGTAAAGAAAGGGCTGAAACAGGGGAGTGTTCTGTCTCCGATTCTTTTTAATGTAGTTATGGAGATAATGATGAGAGAAATTAAAGAGGAGACAAATGAAGAGATGAAGATAATGATGTTTGCTGACGATATTCTGATGTGGGGAGAAAACAGGGAGGAGATACAAGAACAACTGGACAAGTGGAGTAGGAAGATGAGGGAGAGAGGGCTGAGGATAAGCAAGGAAAAAAGTGAAGTAATGGTAGTAGGAAGGGACACAGTTTTGGAAGAAGATATATTGGTAGATGGAAGTATACTAAAAAAGGTAGATGATTTCAAATACCTTGGAACGATGGTGTCAAGTGATGGAAGAATGGAACAGGAAATTAATGCCAGATTAGGAATGGGAGCGGGATTCTTCCGGACGGTGAAACACCTAGTATGGGACAAAGAGGTACCAAGGAGGGCCAAGGTAATGATGTTCAAGAATTACTATAGGCCTATAATTACTTATGCGGCAGAGACATGGCGGATGTCAGAAAGGGAGTGGAGTAGAGTACAGGCAGGGGAAATGAGGTTCTTGAGAGCAATAAAGGGAAGAACTCGAAGAGATAGAATTAGGAATAGTGAGATAAGGAAGGATGTAGTGGAGGAGAGTATAAGAGAAAGAGTGGAACAAGCAAGGTTGAGGTGGTATGGTCACGTAAAAAGGATGAGTGTAGAGAGGTTGCCGAGGAAGATGGAGGAATGGGAAATGGAGGGAAGGAGGCCCAGAGGAAGACCACGAAGAAGATGGCTGGATGGAGTGAGGACAGACGTGGAAAAGAGAGGGAGTGTGTGGGGGGAAGTGGTGAGAGAGGAGATGTGGAGGGACAGGAGAAGATGGAGAGGCTTGGTGACAACCCAGACCCAGGATTGACTGGAACGGGACCGGATAAGTAAAGTAAGTAAGGAGGGAGGAGGGAGGGGGTCGGAGGATCACTGCAGGAGACTGTTATTAAGTGGTTGGATCGAAAGACAGTAGACAAGGAAATTGCTTTTGTAATATACTAGTATAGTAAATGAACTTTTTTACCATACCAATTTGTTTTAAAGAATTTTGAATCTGATTATCTAACACAATGATTTGTAAATTGTTGTTAAGTAACAGTTTGTGAATCTATAGCATTGTGAGTAAATTATTAAAATAATCTATAGGACTTGTTATAAGTTGAATCCAATCCTTTGGGCCTTAAAAATTTCATATGAAACTTAAGGTAAATAATAGCATTTAATTTGACCAGACCCCTTTTTTTTAACAGGAGAACACAATTTGAAGGAGGAGTGGTAGGAAAAGCCTTAAAGGGTCCCATCTGCACATTTGAATTCTCTGGTGGAGTCAGTATGGACCATAGTGCAGTTGTAGGCCTGGTTGCCACAACTGTAGCCCATGAGATGGGCCACAACTTTGGTATGGAACATGATTCAAGTGAGTGCCAGTGTCCAGAAGACCGCTGCATCATGGCTCCATCATCGAGGTCAGCACACACTTTTATAAGTTTATAGTTTTGATGTCATCATATACTTGTAGTTGAGAGGTCACACTGATAAAAGCATACTTTTTTTACAAAAATGTAATGAGTTTAAGTCTCAGAATGTTTATCTCAGAAATGAATAAATAAGCAAAATGAATGAAAGCAAATAATAGGGTAAGTTTTGTATATTATCTGCACTATATCAACTGGATTTGCCTTTTATACGGTAATGATGCCATGTTATATGCAACTACTTGTACAGTCATGGCAAATGTGCCACCTAAACCTAACATTATCATAACTGAATCAAGACTTTTATAAACTCCATGTGTTGCTAAAATTTCAGTAATCTGTAAAATTAAATTTTGTTGACTTAGCAATCATATGCAATTTTTTATATGCCATAATTGAAATAAAAAATTTTTCAAATCAATTTATAGTCTATTCCATTATGTAGCAAAATAAACTAATAGTTTTTAATTAGCATAATACGTGTTGGTAAATATACAGTACAACTAAACGTCACACAACACAAATTAATTACAATATAAGCACAAAATGTACAAATATATTACAATACAAGTACAAAATGCACAAATATTATGGTGATCGATTTCGGTGAACCACGCTCACCTTCCTCAGACCCGAGGGATTCACAAAAGAAATTCTTTTGTGAATCCCTCTGGTCACAAAAGAAGTTCTTTTGTGAATCCCTCTGGTCTGAGGAAGGTGAGCGTGGTTCACCGAAATCGATCACCATAATATTTGTGCATTTTGTACTTGTATTGTAATATATTTGTACATTTTGTGCTTATATTGTAATAAATTTGTGTTGTGTGACGTTTAGTTGTACTGTAAAATAAACTGTGATTGATTTGAAAACATAATACATTTTTTATTTTAGGCAGTCAGATTTACATTTGAAAAGCAAATAAAAGACCTTACCTCCACAACACTTACAGTTTTTAATATTGTTGTATAAACCTATCTATGAGTAATTTAAAACAAAGCGCATTTATGTTCTAGCTCCATGAGTCCAACACACTGGAGTTCTTGCAGTCTGGAGTATCTTGCTCTGGCATTTGAACATGGAATGGACTACTGTCTTCGAAACAAACCTACCAAGTAAGTGATGTACATGGAAATAATAGTGTAAAGTGTACAAACCAAAGGTATAAGCCTTGTGTAGCTTTATTGTATGTCAGTTATAGCTGTGGGCATTTATATTTTACGTAAGCTATAAAACTTTCTCCTGGCAACATGCTTACTCCAAACAGTAAGTAGGTCAATAGATATAATCTTTTGGATATTAGGATAAACGAGTATTCATTCTCATGGTTGACCCTAATTGTTTTATTAAATTCTACACAGAATATTTTTTTCTTGGTATTTTTTAGAAAGATAACTGAGCATTAATGTGCTGATATATTAATACATTAAAAACAAAAATGGTTTAGCTTTTTAATTAAATTCAATCCACTATCACATGTTTTCAATTCCTCCCTCATAACTAAAACTTTTCTAGATAAACTTAAAATCGCAAAAGTCATCCCAATCTTTAAAAAAGGGGGAAAATGATATTTACAGCTGTAGGCCAGTCTCAATTCTACTCTCTTTTTCAAAATATTTGAGTAGGTGGTCAGCAAGCAATTAATTTAATATCTCAATATAAATAAATTATTCGATAAAGAACAGCATGGTTTCCGTCAAGGAAAACCAACAATAACAGCATGTGTGGAGTTTGTTGAATCGGTGATAAACTCTATGATGGTGGAGAGAAAGTATTAGGAATATTCTTGGATATGAGCAAGGCATTTGACTGTGTATCCCACTTTCAGGTGATAAATAAGTTGTATGAGCTTCAGAAGGTTCAGAAAATGAACTTGTATGGTTTCAATCCTATTTCTTTGAAAGAAAGCAATATGTTGAGATATCCCAAGTTTATAATTATGAAATCTTCATTACAGATAGTCTCTGTGACGTCCCCCAGGGCTTCATTCTGGGTCCTGTTATGTTTGTTTGCTATATACAGTGATTTCCTGGGAGGATGTTTATATGCAGATGATGCAAATATTACAATTGCAAATAAATATCAAAAAGAAATCGAATCAAAATCAAAAATAACCCTTTCACATATAAACAATTATTTGTAAAGCAAAAATCTTCTACCAAATACTAGAAAAACCAATTTTATCACCTTTTCTACAAGGCAGTTGAAAGAAAAATTTCATCAAAACATTGTAAACAGTGATTGAGTAATTGACAGGTAGGTACAAGAAAATTTCTAAGATTAATAATTGATTGCAACCTTTCATGGAATGATCAAATAAATTCAGTTTTGATAAAATCATCTTCTGGTGGTTGCCCTACAGAGATTGTCTAAAATAAGCAGTCTAGAGACTTAAAATTATCTACTTTTCGCTTGTTCGTTCACATATCTCTTATGGACTCTGCATATATTTCTTTTCTACACTTAAAAAAAAGTGTTAAAAAAAGTGCACATTTCTACACTTCGAAAAAGAATATTAATGACATTCTATTAATACAAAAAAATTTTTCATAATAATGTTAGGAATAGACTCAGTTGACAATTTTTCAATAATTTGGGAATCTGAGCTGTTTGTGGTTTGCTCAATTTACAATCAATCAGACCTTTACATAAAAACTCCTCCAGCTCACCAAATTCATAACCTTACCCATAAATATTTTACACATAATCATTTTATAAAAGAAAGCACAATTTCGAAATGTCCAAAAGCAAAACCTCTTACAAGGCCTTCATTTTCTAAAATTCATACCAAACCAAATGAAATAATTATTGACACATTAAAATCAAATCTTTTAATTTTATCTCTGTATAATCTAGAAGAGTTTTATTATCATAAGTAGATTTTTTTATTGACACTATTCGATGTATACACTGCATAATTTTTATGAATAGTCATAGAATGTTTTTTATAAGGAAGCATTCTTATTGAATCCCCTCTTTTACATGCATTCTTTAGTTCACTGCTCATCAGTGGATGAGTTTACCATTATATTATTATTATTATTATTAGATGTTTCTAGCAAGAAACAGGCAATTTTTTACAGTATTATTTTATATTCACTATCAAGTAAGTTCAAAATAAAAGACAAATTCATGAATTGCCATAAAAAATCAGGTTGTACAGGTCTCGAAATTCCCAAAAACCTGCGGATTATTAAGCAAGTCTCTAATATCCTTGAAAAGTCATGGAATTTCTGATTATTTTGACTAATTAATCCACATATAAAATATTTGAAAAATTGTAAAACATAATTGATCAGTAGTTTTAATTGCCTTGTAAAAGATAGTTGTTAGAAGGCACACTTGGAGAAGCTGCGTCATAATTTTAGAACCAATCTATTCTAAGTTACAGATTAACAAGTGGAGGAAAACTTTCTTTTAATCACATGTAATCCAATACATTTTGAACTTCACATAAAATCACCAGTAAATTACAGTTTTCAGATACAAATATATTCAACTTGATTCATCAGAATAGTAAATTCTGTATTTATGTTGGTTATTACATGGTTTAGCAGATGCTCCCATTTTCTTTACCAGTCCCATATGAATGGAAGTGATTCAGACAGCTGACTGCAGTCTGCCCAAACTAAAATGGATAAACCTGCGCAGTTAACTCTACTTTGTTTCTTTGACAGATGCTACTTCCAGGATAATTTATATGAATCTAAGTTGACTTTATGGTATCTACAGAACAAATATCCATTTTTCCAGACTTTCCCTCCTTTCACAAATACCTTCTTGTTCTAATACTTTCTAGCTCTGGTTTTAAAATAGATTTACCTATTGAATGTTTGCAATATTTCTAACTTGGCAAGCACTATTCACAACTCACTAGTAAAACCATTGATTTTACTATATAAAGAGATACTCCATCCATATGGGAGAGTTGTGGCGAGGCCCCAAAACTGTTTTGAGGCCCCACGCTGCGCTGCGCATAGCCCTATTTCCTCTCTCTCTCGCACGCTCTTCCGTCTCTCTCTCTCAGTTCCCTCCTCTTAACCCAATCTCCCATTCTCCAGACAGCCGCCCCGCCCTCTCCTTCCTCAGGTTCCACACACAAACAACGTCCTGCTTAGATAATTGTTTACGTTCTTCCATATGGCCAACGTTTATCCGGGTTCGCTGTTTGTATATTTGCTTGCATCTCTTTCGAATAGAATACTGTGTTGATACTATTGTTGATACAGTGAAACTCAGTGTGACATTCATATTGAATAAAGAAATATTTATAACTGAATAAATGCAAACACCATATTGATTTATATGATTAACACACCGTGTATTTGTAAATAGACACACTTGAATAGACCGCTAACTTATCGGCAATGCTGGCGATAATTACTGCTGATTTAAGTAAACATTTTCATATTATACAGCCCATCTGAAAAATATTTTTTTATTGCATTTTAACCATCGATTAGGTGATTAAATCGACTGTTGTACTCAATCATTAGTTTTTTCATATGTGGTAATTGATTAAAACATAAATTGTTTTCAAATCCAATCAATGACTCTCCTTTCAATTATGAAATTAATCTGCAAATATTCCAGGAATATATAATAGCCTATAGTGAAATATTAAAAAATGTGACATTATTTATTTCTTTGACAAAATAAATATTGAAATAGGCCTATGATATTTATATAGAATAATACTGGGCAAAATATAAAACCCAAATGAGATTCAAATTGCATGATAGGGTTAGAACAAATCATAACAAAACCACTAATTTACTTCTATACAAGATAAAAATTGCTTTCATCTTATGGCCTGATTCAGACAATCTGTGTATAGACATTTAATTTAAAATAGCATTATTTTTAATTTTATTATATACATATGTTTTATTATTACTGTCTCTAACATTAACATATTATTTGGTTCCAAGTAATTGCATGATTGTTTGTAAAATATTTCATTGTTTGGTGAATGGTCAGTTTTTATTTTTTTTGGAATCATTATTCCGAATTCTTAAGAATGTCTTAAGAAAGGAGGGAACTAATATTTCATTGACTCTTTTCTTTAATTGAGCAAAAACCGCCCACCCGTACAGGCATTGTGTTACTGACCCACCCACCCACCCGTACAGGCATGGTGTTATTGACCCACCCGCCCACCCGTACAGGCATAGTGTTACTAACCCACCCACCCACCCGTACAGGCATGGTGTAACTGATCCACCCACCCACCCGTACAGGCATGGTGTTATTGACCCACCCGCCCACCCGTACAGGCATGGTGTTACTGACCCACCCGCACATCCATACAGGCATGGTGTAACTGATCCACCCACCCACCCGTACAGGCATTGTGTTACTAATCTCAGAGAAAATGGAAACCTGCCTTTCACTTGTACTCTGAAGTGAACAAGTTAAATTAATATTATTCTGATTTCTACAAAACTATAATTAACTTTCTCATACCAAAAGGTAAGGTCCTCCGATCGAATCAGTGTTGACCCACCCACCCATCCATACATGTACATTGGAATTTAAGATACACGTACATTATCATTGGTGATGACCCAACCTGCCCACCCATACAAGTACATTGGCACTGACCCACTCGCCCACATATACACGTACATTAGCATTGACCCACCAGCCCACCCATACACAAAAATATTGGCACTGACCCACCTGCCCACCCATACACGTACATTGGCACTGTGAGTACTTCTTGAGACTCTATTATTACTTCTTGAGAAAAACAATCTCAATGTCAATTGCAATTGGTTAGGAAATATTATCGCGATAGAATATAACTAGACTTATGATTATTTAGATTCAATTTTCATTATTTTAATCAGGTTGTGAAATTATTGTAAATTTTTTTTATGTCCCCCTTAAAAAAATACCAATTTATAACATTGATTGAATCAGACCATTGTAAAACGTATGTTTAAGGCGAATATAATTAAAGTTAACACATCTGTTTTTCATACTATTATTTTACTAGACGTGAAAGTATGGATAAACTGCAATTTATTTATATTTTCAATTTTTCAATTTGAAATTAATAATGATTTCAATAATATAAAGGGTTAATTCTAGTATTAAATGTGAACTATATGACAGATGATAAGTTAATGAATAATTAAATTGTTATAAATGATTTCTGATACTTCTAATAACGCATCCTCAGATGACTTTCCTTTGATAAAACCGAATTGACGTGGATTAAGAAAATTTAATTTAGATAAATAACTATGGAGTCTTTTAATATTTGTTTTTTTTAAAACCCTTAGAGAATACAGATAACACGCTGATAGTTATTATGTTATCTAGTTTATAGAGTTATTGTCCTTCAAAATAGGTACCACTGAACTTAACTTCAGGCTCTCAGGAAAAATGCCTTTGATAAAACTACTGTTTATTAAGTGAACTAAAACTGGTGCAATCTCATCAATTACATTTTTCAGTAAATGTACATTAATTTGGTCAGAGCCAGTTAATATTTTATTTTTTAAAAGCTTAACAATACTCTTAATTTCATAATAAGTTGGTAATGAGTTATAAGGAATGAATATTGATAGTAAGTACGTAAAGGTGGAAGGGTATTGGAATGTACAACGTCTGGAAGGGTAGACTGGATTGTGATAAGGTGATTGTTTATCTTGTCAATGACGAAGGCTCACGCATAACTTCGCCGTTTGGCAATTCAATTAGCTCAACTATTTTCTTTGAAAACCCACTTGTCAAGTTATTTATTACCTTCCGCTGCTCAGATACATCACCTTTACAGTTTTCTAATAATGTTGAATAATAATTGTTTTTTTGTAAAATTGATCACATTATTTAATTCATTAGTACATTTTGCAAAATAATTTTGAAAAACTGTCATATGGTCTTTTCATAGAAATTTTATATAATTTTTTACGTCTCTCAAATTTATATAAAATGTTTGGTATGTGCTTATATAAAATGTTGGTGTTATTCAGGGACTTAACAACTTAGCCTTTAACAATTTAGAACTACCACCATTTTTCTTGCTACTTCTTACAATTACTTAAAATATCAATAAACTTACAATACGTAGTATTTACATCATTTTAGATAGTGCATAATGTTTTAACTAAACATCTGTAAAACACTGTTATTTACATTGATAAAATAACAAAAAAAAATGTCCCCTAACATTTTTCATATTCACAAACCATTAAGGCCTAAATAAAAGACCGCGATTTCTTTCCGTGCAAGACATAGCACAGCAAGGAATAATATCCCACTTTGCCCACTATCAAGGCCAATCGCCGACTGTAGACAGCTGCAGTGGCGACAGTCCGGACGAGCGTCAAGAAACAAGAGAGAATGACAGAATGGGAGGGAGTGATTAGTTTCCTTTACTGCTCCCAGGTTGTGCAACCGAACAGTCGAAACTTGAGGCAATTTCGACCTCTTTAACTTGATTGACGACAGGTTGCAGCACGGTCGCTCCCATATTCCGTGCCTCAAAATTTAACATTGGATGGAACTATCTTCTATGTATAGTAAAATCAATGGTAAAACATATTAAACTAAATATTGTTATATAGATAAATAATAGACAGTTACATTTTGTATTTATATTTAAACCTGACATTATTAACTTTCAGTTAAAATTCATTGTATGGTTAGAGATTACACATGTTTGTTTAGGTTGTTTGACAGCCCAGTGTGTGGCAACGGTTTTGTTGAGGCTGGAGAGCAGTGTGACTGTGGACTGAAGAACCACTGCAACAACCCCTGCTGTGACACAAACACCTGCATGCTCTTCAGTAATGCATCTTGCGCCACAGGAGAGTGTTGCGACCTCAAGGTATAGTCTACTTCCCTAGGTTATCTCATGTATGTTTGTATATTTTGTATGTTTCGTATTCAGGGTCCGGACCTTGTGTGGGAAGGAGAAGTGAGTATAAAGCTTCTTAAATAGCTGAAAATCAGACCAATACTACGTGGTTCAGATTCCACATAAAGCTGCAGGTCCCTTAGTTGCCCTGGCTGTTGGGTTATCAATAAATGATTCATTCTGAGCTAAGTTGGACTCAGTTAGTATCAATTACTATTCTCGTTCATCTTCACTCATTCACCCCTCATATTCGCCCATATCTCTACGATCGGCGTCTTAGAAATGAATAAATAATAATAATAATGAATGAATAAGCTATAAAACTAAATAAAATATTAAATAAGTTTTAAATGATTCTTTTTAACAAAGTGATCAGAATTCTGGTTTTGACATCCGCTACGCAAATGCCCATGATTGCAAATCAATTTATTCCATATTTACATACAACTTATGGCATTATAAAAAGTAAACATTTTTGTAAAAAAAGGGTCATGTTGGACCTGTGCGTGGGAGATCCATTAGATGACAGTCGTCTGCATATGTTCTACAATACATAAATTTAACAAAAAAAAGCCTTATAATTTAATGCAAAAATGATAATCTGAAAAATAAAAATTATAATAATAATGATTGTAAGCAAGACTAAAAAGAAACAAATATAAATAAGACATGAATGACAGTTTCAGATGTTACAACAAGAACGATAACCAACCATTTCAGAGCAAAATATGAGGAAAAATAAAATGACATAGTAAAAATAATGTCATTTTATGTAAAGGTCAGCCTCTCACTCTCTTTACTCACCTAAAGAAAGTGCCAGTGGCACAGAAAATTTGTGTGATTTTATGTCTCTTTTGTGTATACTACTACTCTGGTGTTAGTGAACTTGTCTTCTAAGGTAAGTTTGCTGATGTCCTATCTGTCCAATATACTAATTCCTGGCCTAGTACCCTTAAACCTAACTTAAAATAATAAAAAAATAGAGCTTTGTGACTAAAATAATGTTGTGGATCAATAAATTAATTTAGGTTCGTTATATTTGGATGTCTGTTTTATTTGATTTTGATAATTGTTAGTTCATGTGCTAATCAATTGTATAAAGGTTGAAGAAGTATTGTAACATTTGTAATCCTTATCGTATTGATATCTTTATGTTATTGAGGTATTGTATAGTCAGTTTTGCTAAGGAACGAATGTCCTCTACCATTGTTTTTAAGTGGTTTTTTCTCAAGGTTTTAACTGTGATAGTGATATTTTTCAGCGTCCGCTCATTAATTAGTTGTTAATTGTTAGCAATAAATTTGTTAAACTTGTTATTGCTAGCAAGTTAATTGTTCAACTATACATTTTCCCCAGACATGTCGGCCCAAGACAGTGGGAACTCTTTGCCGTGAAGCTAACCAGGAGTGTGACTTGGCCGAGTACTGCACAGGACAATCAGAATTTTGCCCAGATGATGTTTTCAAGATGGATGGTACCACTTGTAACCGTGGAAAGGTAAACTGCTGACAGTTAAACAGCGTGTACCCATTCTCCTTCTCATGAACCCTTTTACATAATAAGGGTACATAATAAGGACACACATTCTCCTTATTATGTACCCTTTTATCAGTAATAGTAGTTTTTAGTTATGTGTTTTAGTCAATCTGTCCACTAGATAACTTGAAGAGGCGTTTCAAGTCAAAAGACTCATCATCAGGTCACTTGTTTCTGTTAATATGAACTTGACTCCCACTTCATATGAAGTTTACACACGTTAAAATACATTATGGCACGCACCTATACAGTTCTATGGGTGACTAATGGACATGAACTGGAGTACACTTTAGTTATCCCCTCCTTCACCTATATCATTGTTTTCATTAGGATCAGCTGTGACCATTGATTTTGTTTTGTGTATGAGAGTGTTGAATAGTATGTTGGATTCAAAACGTATCTTGTCATTGAGTAAATGTGGTTATAGATATAATATCACTAAGATAAAATTATTTGTAAGTTATGGTTAATTGAAATTAACTGTATGGTACCAATAGGCTTACTGCTACAAAGGGTCATGCCGAACTCACACAGACCAATGCAAGTTGCTGTGGGGTCCGTCAGGGAAGTCCTCTGACACCCAGTGCTACAAAATGAACAAGAAAGGAAGTCGTCATGGAAACTGTGGCTACAACAGGCTTGACCAGTCATACATCAAGTGCCAAGACCCGTGAGTATTCTTTCTAAGTTAAAAAGAAGTCAATTAGAAAAGATTGGTTTTATTTAAACATAGCTTTAGTGTACATATTCATTTATGTTAAATTTTGCTTTGCATTTACGTTATGTGCATTTACAACCAACCCACTGTACTTTTATTGGTAGATGGGTGGGTTAATACCACCACATAATCTTTATAAAAGAAGATAAAAGATAATCTGCTTTGCTTTTTGAAGGCAGTGGCTGGGAGGAGGCTGTCCGTCTGGCGGAGACGGGCTTACTCGCTGTCAAGCGTTGGTTTGATCAAAGTCGGTTATCTGTTAATTTATCAAAAACAAAATGTATGCCAATTTCTATTAGAGCCGACTGTGATCCGGGCAATGTGGAATTGCGCTTGCATTCATGTGGTGGTCAGCAGGGGTGTGTGGTGTGTGAATGCGTTCAGATTGTATCTGAATATAAGTATTTAGGGGTCGTTTTTGACAACCGCTTGAAATGGAATGTTCATGAATCATACTTAAATGGCAGACTTCGAAAATTTATTTATATTTTTTCTTCACTTAGTAAAGTACTTTCACCTGATTTGATAAAAATAGTTTATTATGCTTACATTCAATCGTTGTTGCAATACGGTAATCTGGCATGGGGCGGGTGTTACCGAAGCATTCTCTCTCCATTAGAAA
Source organism: Stictocephala bisonia (assembly GCA_035578905.1). Classification (NCBI taxonomy): domain Eukaryota; kingdom Metazoa; phylum Arthropoda; class Insecta; order Hemiptera; family Membracidae; genus Stictocephala; species Stictocephala bisonia. The sequence continues at coordinate 41,506 of JAQJVL010004713.1, forward strand.
TTATTCAGAAGTCAATAATTAAAGCTGCTTTGCAGAAAAACTTACGTTTCCCCACAAACTTACTATTTGAAGAATTTAAAGTGCTCAATATCTCTCAACTTTATCTAAGAACAATTATTTCATACATTTTTAAAAATAAATAAAACCTATTTAACGAAATAACACATCCGTACTCAACGAGAGCCGCGTTAAATATTGGTTTCCATCCACCTAGATTGTTCAAAACTATTACGTCAACCTCATCACATTACATTGTCAACACTGTTTATTCCAAACTACCTCCGCATATAAAAAATCCACACCCTTGCAGTTATAATATGTATAAAAAATGTATTAATCATTGGTTGTTAGAACTGGGAAGAGATCATGTTAATTAATTTTTTTATTCACAGTACAGATAATTAATAGATCGCCCTGTTGCGTGGAGCTGATTAATGTATGTACCCTTTTTTTCTTTTTTTTTCTCTTGTCGTAAGTGTGAGTG
>JAQJVL010004714.1:0-42021 GCA_035578905.1 Stictocephala bisonia
CGAGCGGACAGGGATGAGTTCGATTGAACACAAACCTGATTATATCGCGATAACGAATACAGAGTTCGACTGGGAAATAACTCATACATGATATTAACATGATAAAAGTCCATCAAGCAATGCATATGGGTATCGTAATTTACGTGCCTGCAGCATACAATGAATCGTCGAACATTCTCTACAGACAGTCCATCTATTTCAGTTAGTCGGAAATTATTTTGGGATCTGTATTTGAAAACAAATAATACAAATTGTTGCGTAGATAATTAGAATATTGAAATTAATTATGTCTTCAACTGTGTTTTCGTATATTGCTCATAACAGTCCGAATATTGCTGATAACATGATAACATCGGTCCATTCCTAATCATTATTTTTGTCATCACTTCCTGTCTGATAGGGTACCTGGCCTAGCCATCCTTCTAAAAAAACATTTCCCAATCAAAACACAATATTATCTTGTTTCCTTTTATAAATTCAAACTTGTATTTTTAACAATAATTCATGTTCGTAGATTTCAATTCAGTTAGTCCCTTGGCATAGTGTTCTAAAATACTTTACTCAAGATTATTTGCATTAAAAAAAGTTTTAAAAACACTAATTAGTAAAAACAACTCTATTAACATATATTTCAACCTTTATATGGGAAAATATTTTAAATTAAAATTAATATAAAAACTCAATTAACGTATTCAATAAATTATATTTTATTGCATTTGTTGATGGGTCATTCCATGTCAAGTCAACCAGGTCATGACACCCATCTCTTTAGATTTTGATGAAACTTGGCACAATTGTTGCATTTGCTATCCTATTGATAAATACCAAATTTTATTTCTCTTATAGTTTTTTTTCTACAAATTTTTTAATTTTCTTAATTTAACGCGATTTTAGGCCTCGGATTTCGCGTCTTGCAATGTAACTTGTAGCTTAAAAAATTAATATCTTGAAAACTATTTGAGATATCACCATGAAACTTTGCATAATATTTAATTAATATATTTAAAATAAAGAAAAAATACATTCACTAACCTATCTCAACTCCAAAAAATAATAAAAATATTATAATCAGAAATTTTTTTTATTTGAAAACCGTTGTCGGGATTTACTTAAATTGCAATATCTCAGGTCTCAGACCTGGTAGAGTGTTCATATTTTTTTTTTACATACTCCTAGATACATAGGCTAACAGATAAACAAAAGAGATGTATGGCTTTTTCACATGTTAGACTGATATTCAACATTATTTATGAGTAACAAAATTACAGACCAACTAATCAATAATTATTATAACCAATAAAATCAATTAATTATTGATAGAGCAAGGGGTCAGAACTAAGACATGACAAAGATTTATAAAAGAGAAATTATAAGCACTAATATTTACACAGCTTGTATGACTCATCTATCTTGTCTCAACAGGATCCTTTCATGTTGGTTCATGCTCCTAGCTCTACAGCTAACCACTGGACACTGCCTCAGTTTAGATCTTGCTTTGAGTGAGTGAAGACCTATAGTGCAAACTTCTTGTGCAGTGATTGTGATTTTTAATTTTATTAAGTGAAAAGTGAAACATAACAGTTACAGTATATAACTATGTGATTTCCATTAAATGTTTTAATTTAATAAAACTATTTAGTTTTGAAGTAAAGATGCACCTTTTAATTTTGGAAATCAACAAGAGTCAATTTTCTCTGACTCAGTGATTGTGTAAAACTAAGTGAATAGGCTAGTTACAGGTTGTATCTATTTTTCTTCTTGGACTTTAAAATGGGGTAAGCGGAAATCAAAATGACAAATCCTCAAGCTTGTAGCATTGGACTATTTAAACAATCAGACTGTTTTCAGACAACTTATACACCTTCCAAAAAATTACAATCTGTATCAGAATTAACTGAGGAAGAAAAAGAATTAATTCAACTTAGATCTGGAATCAATTTAATTGAATTTAAAAATGTTTGTTCCCATCACAGCTACTACTTTCTCAATGTGTTTGAAAAATATCAAACAGTATGCATAGATCCATTAAATATGAAATGAAATAAATGAAATAAATGATTTATTCAGTCATTATAAACAAACATAAAACAAAATATCAACTCTGAATATCAACTGCCACAATCTCAAGTAACGTGGCAGTGCTACAACAATATTTACACAAAGAAAACTAGAGTCCAGCTTGTACTTTCAACTGATAAGAGAGTCGCTCCTTGTGTCGTCTTATCTATTAAACTGGAAGTATAATTATGCAATTGTATATTATGACTAATTAACAAGTTTAAATGTTAAGCTATTACTTTATGAATTATTACAATGATAGTGAATTACAGTTCTAAAATATTATTTACATACAAATATTAAAAAAAATATATTTGGTAACGATGAATAACAAAGAAACTAATACATAAAACTAAACCTGATTTCATATCTGCATTTAATAAGCAGTAAGTGTTCATATACATGATATACAAATAATATATATAAATTTAATAACATGATTTAACTTAATACATTATTCAGAAAAGTGATATCTTCATAACTGAAAAGCCATAGTTTTATTTTCTTTGAATAAAACTTCACATTATTAATACTTTTAATGTCGGATGGTAAACTATTAAAATACTTTGGGCCTAAATAATGAAAGGAATGTCTAAAAAGCGATTTTTTTACCTTAGGTAAACGAAAGGTGTTGCTACTAAAACTTCTCGTGTTATAAAACAAATTGTTTGTCTGAGTATTTCCACTCATAATAAAAAATAAACGTAACACTTTAAACACAAATAGGTGCTGGAGGGGTAAAATACCTAGGCGGCAAAATAAAGGAAAAGAACTTTCACGTTTTTTCATTTTTAAAATTATTCTTAAAAAGTGATTCTGTATCACGCGTAGTTTTTTAATGCTATAATTATATGTCCCGCCCCAGCACTGTATTCCATATTGCAGTCTAGAATCGATTAAGGCAAAATATAAGGATCTTAATAGCTTTTCATTACAAAAATTTCTCAAAAAATAGAATTTTCTTAACGATAATTTTAAGTTTGAGTGCAAATAATTAATGTGTTTTTCCCATGAAAGCTTTTCATCAAAGAAAATACCAAGATATTTAAAATGTTTTTCCTGGTCAATTACTAGACAGTCACAATTTTCTGTTACACAGTTTATCTCATGATATTTTAAGCTTGATAGAAAATTAAATCCTCTGAAATCAAAATTGACAAACTTAGTTTTTTTAACATTAACTTCCATTTTATTGATTGCACACCACTGTCTAAGTTTTCTTAAATCGCTTGTAAGAGTGTTCCAAATATTGTCAATATTTTTCATTGTATAAAAAATTGCTACATCATCGGCAAATGCTCTTAAAACCCCATTAAAATTCAATTCTAAGAGATCATTAATAAAAATTAGGAACAGTGTCGCTGACAACCCCTGATCTTATTGTAAGCTGTGAGCTCACAGAAGTTTTTATTTTAACTTGCTGTTTCCTATTTGTAAGAAAACTCATGAACCAATTTAGAGAAGTGCCTCTAAAAAACACAAAAAGCCAATAAAAAAGTCACTAAGAAGTGTATCTTTAAGTTTTTCAAAACAATTGTGTGAAAAAAATATTTTAATTAAACCTGGACAAAAGATATGCCCTTCATGTCGAAACTTCTGTGAAGAAAAAACTAAAATCACTGAAAATGAATCTGACGACGAACTAATGATTGAATTGGATTCATTTGAATCTAGAAATGTCTCCCTTTCACAAACAAATGCAGCCTTAGATGATTTGGGTTTAACTCCAATTAAACTTCATAATTTGTCATCACATAGTAAGGGATTGTATTACAAAAGAAAAGTTGAAAAAGTAACAAAAGAAGTAAAGAAAAAAATCTCCAAAGCTCTAGATTATGACATTGAAATGTCAGAAGACGAAAAAGAAGATGAAAGAAATGTTATCAAAAAAGCAGAAGATTTTGATAAGCTCGTGGGCCTTTTAAAAGAAAAACTTATGTCTGTTGGGAGATCCCAAAAATTCCAGATTCTGACTTTGGTGCCAGAATCTTGGAGCCAGAAAAAAGTTGCTACAGAATTTCAGGTGACCGAATATATGGTAAAACAAGCAAGGAAACTTAAACGAGAGAAAGGTATCCTAGCTATCCCTGACCCTAAAAAAGGTAACACACTCTCCGAAAACACAGTTAAACTTGTGACAGACTTTTACCAAAGTGATGAGAATTCAAGAGTTTACCCAGAGCAAAAGATAAAGTGAGCACTAAAAAAAATATTTATATGCAAAAAAGACTTATTCTCAGTAATTTGAGAGAGCTTTACTCTTGTTTTAAATGGGAATGCCCTGACTTGAAAATAGGATTCTCGAAATTTTGCAGTTTAAGACCAAAGTGGTGTGTCCTTGCTGGGTCAGCAGGTACCCATACAGTATGTGTATGCAGCATACACCAGAATGTGAAATTGTTACTAGATGCTGTAAAAATTGAAGAAAGTTACAAAGATTTGAACAAGATGTTGGTTTGTAATGTTGAAAACAGTGAGTGTATGCTACGCCATTGTGACAACTGTCCGTCTGATGATGCACTGATTGAATACTTAATTGCAACATTGAGCGAAGATTATGATTTAGAAGAAGAAATAATTATAAGCCAATGGGTTAATACTGACAGGACAGAAATGGTTAAGCAATCAATCAGCGTTGAAGACTTTATTTCTTTACTGAGCAAATCTGTAGAAAACCTAATCCCACATTCATATATTACAAAATCACAGTCTAAAACTTTCAAAAAACTGAAAGAAGATCCGCCTTTGAATACAGCAATTGTAGTAATGGATTTCAGTGAAAATTATTCTTATACCATTCAAAATGAAATCCAAAGTTATCACTGGAACAGAGGTGGATGCACAATTCATCCAGTTGGTCTCTACTTGAAAAAGGATGATAAAGTTTTAATTTCCAACCACTGTTTCATAAGTGATGATTTACAACATGACACTTGTTTTGTGAATTACGTACAAAAAGAAATTTCGAAATGGCTGAAAGAAAATCATCCCGAAATAAACCAAGTTCATTATTTCACTGACGGCTGTGCTGGTCAATACAAAAATAGAAATAGTTTCAAAAACCTAACAAACCATCATGAAGACTTTGGAATGAAAGCCGAACATTCATTCTTTGCAACAAGCCACGGGAAATCAATATGTGATGGCTTGGGAGGAACTGTTAAGAGAATTTTGAGAAAAGCCAGCCTTCAACTTTCAGATGAAAATCAAATCAAGACAGCAACTGCAGTTTATGACTTCTGTAAAGTCAACATTGAAAAAATAAATTTTCACTTTATTGACACAAAAAATGCTGAAGCTTTCAGATTGGAGTTAGCGTCACGATTTTTAACCACCAAGACTATTCCCGGTACTAGAAGTTTCCATTATTTCAAACCATTAAATACAAATGAAATTGAAATAAGGAGGACTACTGATAGTCCTAATCCTACTCTAATGTTTTCTTTTGATTCTGCTACGGATTGGGTCTGCATTCAACCATCTTTAAACGATTATGTGGCTGCAAACTACGATGGAAAGTGGTACTTTGGACTCGTTAAAAATGTGTTTCATGAAGCAGAAGATGCTGAAATTCTTTTTCTTCACCCTCCAGGACCTGCTGCCAGCTTTTACTGGCCTCAAAGAGAAGACTTGTGCATAATACCTGTGGAGCACATTATCAGTACAGTTGATGCACCGCAATCAAGTAGCACTGGCAGAATGTACTACTTCAAAAAAGAGTTTATCAGAAAAACAGAAGAGTGTTGGATGAAGTGGAAAAAATATAACAAGCAGAACTAATAATTGCTATAAAAGATATTGATTCTAGACTTCAGTTTTTATTTTATTTCACATTTATTAAATGTAAGTAAACCGCAAATTTATAATTTCTTAATAATATTCTACTTTTTGGAATATTAACTAAACATGTGAAAAAGCCATACATCTTTTTTGTTTATCTGTTAGCCTATGTATCTAGGAGTATGTAAAAAAAATATGAACACTTTACCAGGTCTGAGACCTGAGATATTGCAATTTTAGTAAATCCCGACAACGGTTTTCAAATAAAAAAAATTTCTGATTATAATATTTTTATTATTTTTTTGAGTTGAGATAGGTTAGTGAATGTATTTTTTCTTTATTTTAAATATATTAATTAAATATTATGCAAAGTTTCATGGTGATATCTCAAATAGTTTTCAAGATATTAATTTTTTAAGCTACAAGTTACATTGCAAGACGCGAAATCCGAGGCCTAAAATCGCGTTAAATTAAGAAAATTAAAAAATTTGTAGAAAAAAAACTATAAGAGATAGAGAAATAAAATTTGGTATCTATCAATAGGATAGCAAATGCAACAATTGTGCCAAGTTTCATCAAAATCTAAAGAGATGGGTGTCAAATTAATTATTTACTGGGTGATTTGACATGGAATGACCCTGATATTGTTTTATTAATTTTAATATATTGGCTAAACAATAATGGATTGTTATACTTAATCAAAATTATGCTTCTACTAAAAAATTCTGTGATATAGTACCTTTATTTATGTATGCTTTTGTGACTTTGCACCAATATTTATTTCTGTCTACTCATTGTAAGTTAAAAATGAATGTTATATAGCTGTCATTTTTCAACTATGATCGTGAATAACAATAATTAAGTTGTTTATCATTATTTCATACATTTTTCTTGTTGACTGTGACTTATATTATTTTAACTGTAAAAAATTAAGTTTTGATAATTTTTACAAGTTACTCCCACAACAACAGCAAAGTACAACTATTGGTATTTAAATGTAATGAATTGAATACAGAGCCATCAAATTTCTTAATTACGACTTTTTCCTATATTTGTACCTAGTTACTTAATTACATAAGCATGCTTGTGCTTAACAAATTCATTAAGCCCTAAAATTGTATTTCAAAATAATAATGATTTATTGTGTATTAGGCTTACTGCATTCTATAAATCCTTTCACCTTACATTCCTTATATTATTTTTAACTGACCTTCTTACTTTGATTTTGATTTAAGTTAATTTTTATATTTTAAAGTTGCTTAGGATTTTTTAAATTATGATCGTTAATGAAATGTGTGCAACTTGAAACTACTTCGATATTTGAGGCTACACTGAACAACAGATAAATAATTAGTTCATAACAAGTAATTCATGAAAACCTGGCGTAATTAAATGAAAACCATAGACATAGTCGGCTAATATAATAGGTCTAGCCGATATTGGCGACGAGATGCAGTCTGAAATATCAGCTAAGTGCCAACTAGTGATTCAGTGAAGATTTTGGGCAGCTAAATTATAAACTTATGAATAAAAAACGAGACGTTTTATAAGGCTTCGGTTCAATAAAAACTATTTTCCGAATCTAAATTCGTCGTATTTTGTTTAGAAAAGGTCTTCCAACATGTTTCTTCTTCACTTGGGTTGATTTGTGATTGTTTTACAGTTTACATCAACGTCAATGTGAACAGGGAACCGTTGAGTGAGTTTACAAATCAAAATTATCGTACCTTACCACCTTTTACACTCCAACTGTGTTATTGTCTAACCTAGTCAGAAAACCATTCAACAATTTGACAGGAAAAAATATCATATGCGCAAATATTACACACATTTTTGGCGATCTAAGACGTTCTGAAAATAATTAATAGACGTTCGCCACGGATTATACTACTTCATTATTTTTTATTTGATGGAAAATAAATCAATAATGTTGTGTCACATGCTGCTAGAACGCCATTACCATATTTTATATGATATGGTATTTTCTTACGTCAAATCATTGGACGATTCCCCGCTCAGATTAAAAAACAAAATACACTTCAATTGACTTGCGAGAAATATACAATCATTTCACTTCCGAAAAGGATCTGAATGTATACTACAACCAAGATGAACTTTTGCCTAGAAAAGATGGGAAGTTTGATTCTTGGAATGTAAAGTGACCCGTTCTCGGGTCCCTTCGATTGAGTGGTATTATTGATATGAACAAAAATATGCATAATTTCCACGGTGTACAGACCATTAGATTTGTATCGGTAACAGGTCTTTTTGAGCATCTTGAACCGCATCTCTCGTCCCCTTTCTTGGGTCATAAAGACACTAACCAGACTTCTGTTTTATTCATGCTATTTCAGGTTAGGTTACAAGTTACTAGTAGACTCGGACAACCAACATGTGTGATAGCTACTACGGTAACTATTTACAGAGATCGCTACCTTCCCAGCTCTGTTGTTCACTTTGTATTGAACTACTTTAAATGTCGACTTGTTAATTTGACTGTCGTCATGTACTACCTATTCTTAGGTATATTGTTTGGTTCATAATTACGCGTACCAACTGATAACGGATGATTAAGGGTAAAATAAAACACAAGGAAGTGCACATTTTTTATTCATAACTTATAAAACTGTTTACTCTTAAAACTAAATTAAGATGTAAATCTGATGTTTTGTGAAATACAACTACTTGATCAAACTTCCAGTAATTTTGGAAGCTTCGAGCCGAGTTCGAGTAGTAAATCTAATACTCAAAGTTTAGAGTACTTGCACACTCCTAATTGAGTTGCATTCATTCTGATCATTACGTTTGTGTTTATTTCTTGTAAAATGAATGATAAGTTTATGATAAACTAGTTATAACTGAACCAGTACTTTTATTTATAAATCACATAAACTGAGCAGATTTGATAATATTAGAGGTGTGCGATACAGCAAATTTTTTTAATTCGATGCAGCCATGCGATTTAAAGATTATCAGATTCAAGAACATATGGAATTCATGGTTTATATTACGTTTTAGAAACGGTAGAGTAACAGTAATACCTTTTGTTACAGGTACCATATCTTGCTAACTAGTACAAAGATAATTCAAAACATAAATTTATTGAGAATATAAATATTAGCTAGTTCATGTGAAAGTAAGAAGGTCAATTTAAATTAATATACCAAGGAATGTAAAATGAAGGGATTCCCAAAATGCAGTAGGCTTAAAGCACGGTAAATCAAAATTAATTTGGAATATAATATCAGGGCTTTATTTGTTTAACATTAAGCATGCTTATGTAATTAATTAAAAAGAGGTACAAATATAGGAAAAGGTAATAGGCAAATAAAGAAAGTTGACGGCTCTAAATTAAATTCATTAAATTGAAATGCCATTAGTGTAATTACTGTTGTTGTGGGAGAGTAACTGGTCAAAATTATCAAAATTTAATGTGTTATAGTCAAAATATTATATTTCACCGGCATAAAGAAGAATGTATAAAATTATGGAAAACAACTTAATTATTGTTAATCATTATCATTGTTGGAAAATGATAACAGCTATTTATAACTGTTTATTTTTTAAGTGACGGTGATTGAAATAAATATTTAAGTAAAGTTACATAAGCATAGGTAAATAAAACGGACTATATTACAGAATTTTTTGAAGAAGCATAATTTTGATTTAATTATAACAATCCATTATTGTTTAAGACGTTCTAGATCAATTTAGGTTTGAGGGATAGCACTACACTTGTCCTTCCAAATATTTTGAATTGTGTAGGTTTACTTTAGGGCAGGGATACTCACTACGCGGCCCTCGGGCCACATGCGGCCCTTAATACAATTTTTTGCGGCCCTTTCATTTTTTTAGAACTGGAATCATTTATTAAAGTAACAACCACTTTGGTATTTTTATAAGCCACAAAAACGCTCAGAATGGTTCGTCTTTGTTATAATGCACTAAATTACACTAAATACTAAATTAATAGCAGAGAGACAGACGAAATGCAAGCTAGAAAACATACGAAAAAACTGTATGTATATGTTCTTGCGGCCCTTAAATTATTTTGAGAAAAGAAATAAGGCTCTTCATGAAATCCTAGAGAAAAACCCTGCTTTAGGGCTTGGACAAATCACACTCCATTGCGGGCGTTTTCTGTGACTTGTTCTTGGAAGGCTTTTAACTCTGTAAACGAAAATTGTAGGTTAAACTCAACAAATTGGTTTAAAACAAGAACAAGTTCCTTAGAATCTTGGTCAAAAACAACAAAGAGTCATATCTAAATGTTAAGGAAAAAGTACATCTACATGGCACAAGAATTGCCTTAGGGCCATTTATGTTTCTATTGTATATAATTAGATAACCAGAACTCTCGTCCCAGATTTATTTAAAATTATTAACTAATGATACATCAGCATTGGTTGGATCCAAAATGTTCAAGATTTGCAATTAAGAGTCAACCAAACTCCTAGCCAAGGCTTGAGCTAAATGGTCAGCCTCTCATCAGTTTAAAAACTAAAATTGTATAAACTAAAACATTAAATTCAATTAATTATGTCAGATAAAAGCTAAATCGAACTATGATTCTACAAAAAGGACTATATCCTGTCTCTGACCTAAAGCTGACGGCTTCATTAGAATGGTGTAGTGACGTTATGTGGCTTCCAGTCACCTTTTTCATAAAACTGCTGAGTGCATGCTGCACCAACCCTTTATAAAAAAATAAACAGATCTATTTATAACTATCACATACTACTTACATACATAAATGTTACACCATTTTAAAAAGGAAATTATGGAGAATCATATGGTACTCATTATTATAAATTAAATAAACTAAAACTTATTTAGGAGTAAAAAATTACCACAAAGGTTTAAATCTTTTCATGAAAAAGTTAGGATATCATTTTTCGTGAAAAAAGTTGTTTGATAATTCCAAATTTATTTTTTATACCCCAAGTATTTATTATAGGACTAATCCTTGTGTAATTTTACATTGGTTAAATGCAAAGTTCGTACTTTGGAGAGCTTTATTAACGTTAAAAACTGCTAATGCCTTTAAGGCTCAACATTCAATAATTAAAACAATGTATAATGTTTTAAACACAACCACAAACTATTAATTTTTGTTCAATTCAACTTCAAATGACAGTGCCAAGTCATAAATCTTAAAATTTGTTCATTTAAATTCATTTGTCTTTTTATTCATTTAAGATAGCCCATGGTTGTTACAGTACAAAAAATGAGGGCAACATTAATATTCCCTTTATCAACTTAAGATTTTTTGTGAAATAAGTCTTATTTACATGAGCATTATAGAAATACAGCAGAGTTCTTTATCAATATAACAATTAATTAAATTAATAGTTTGCTGATAATTATCAGTTCAATTGCTAATAATATGATGATGATCAATTATAAATGAAATGCGAGGAAGTGTTTGTACATGTAGGTAGTGGAGATGAAGGCTGATGGTAGTGAGTGTGGAGGATACCTGCAGTGGCGACCTGTCGTGTACTTGTCTCCTGCCCGAGAGATGACCACAAGTACAGAGAGTTTCCAGTACGGAGCACTGCCTCTGAAGGATCCCATCCATGATCTCAATGCCACTTTGCCCTATTCTGTTCTGGGCTCTCGTCTGGCTGGCATGCTAGTCATTGCGACCAATGTCACATTTGGTACCACTGGTGATGGATTTTATCGCAAGACACGTTATGCTACTTGGTAAGCAAGAAATTAAGTACAGTAATTTGTTTTTCTCTTTTTTTAACCCTTTTAGTGCTATGGCATCTGGCCTATGGCTATACCCTAAAGCAGAGTTTCTCAAAGTAGGGTCCACGCCTCCGTGGGAAATTATTCAATCCGTATTAGGCATTTTTCCAAGAATGAGTTTGGGGGATCAAACATGGTATGTCGTATGTGGTAAAGTATGTATTCGAAGTAAAAAATAAAAATATATAGGTATTACAACTGTGTTGTTAATTAATATTTTTATTTAAACATATGTTGAAACCATATGTATAGTAATTGTTATATTGTTTTGGGTTGAGAGTTTTGAGATATAGATTAAAGGTGTGGTTATATTTGTTTTTGAGGACTTATTTTATTAATATAATTAAGATGCCTAGACGGCATCAATCCATGGTGTCATGTGTAGAAGACAAAGAAGATATAACATTTCGTCCATTACCTATAAATGCTCCCGAAAAACTGGATTGGGAAAATCCCAACTGGGAGAATTGGCTTAGACGCTGGGAACGATATAGAGTTGTTTCGAAGCTGAATGAAGCTCCAGAGATTTACCAAGTGAATACTTTGATTTATACTCTAGGAGACGAAACAGAAGACGTTCTGAAGAGGTATCACCTCTCCTCCAAAGAACTGGATAGCTATGATAATGTAATAGATTGTCTAAATGAGTATTTTAAAGGAAAAACAAACGTAGTATATGAACGTACAAGGTTTTTTGGAAGGAACCAGTTGGAAGGAGAACCAGTTGAGAGATTTATTAAAGACTTGCATCATATGTCTGTAAATTGCAAGTTTGGAAACCTTACAGATGAGCTGGTGATGACTAAGATTATACAAGGGATCCAAGATACCAGACTATCGGAAGAAATGCAAATACAAGATAATTTAACTCTGAGAGTGGTGGAAGGAAAGGTGAGACAGGCTTAGACAATGAAGAAACAGCAATCCATAGTTAGAAGTCATGTATCGGAATCTGTTATTGGGGTAGCAGCCAAAAGACCATTAAGAAGTCAATTAGAACATAAGCCTGATGAAAACAGGAAATGTTGGAATTATGGTAAGTCATTTCCTCATGTTAATTCTACATGTCCTGCTCTAAAAGTTAAATGCCGGAATTGTTTCAGAGTTGGTCATTTTGAAAAGATGTGTAAAAGCAAAATCAACTATGTTGCGGGTAATGAAAACACTGAATTCCACAATCAGAATGTAACGCAATTAGATGTAATATCAGAAGCGTTTTTGAATAACACAAACTGTGTTCTATCTCAATCATGGGAAGTAGATTTACTGATAGGGAGTATTTTACTCAAGTTCTGTGTAGATAGTGGCGCAGATGTTACTATTATATCTGAAGCAACATATGAAAAATGCTTTAAAAAGAAATATCGTTTGGATAGTTGTGATTTAAAACTGTTTGGGCCTTGTAAGTCTCCAATACATGTACTTGGGAAATTCTGAGCTAGGTTGGTCTACTCTGAGGATAAGACTTGCTGGCAAGATATTTATGTTATGTTGGGAGAACAAAAACCTTTATTAGGTATGCAAGCTATTGAAGGATTGGGCCTAATTAAATGGGCGAATTCTTTGAAAAACCACACTCATATAGTGAGTACATATCCTGAGCTATTTGATGGAATTGGGCTGTTAAAAATTGATGCTTACTCAATTGGCCTAAAAGAAGGTATTCAACCATATGCTATTGGGTGTCCAAGGCGTATTCCTTATAGATTACGATCGAAAACTGAAAATGAACTGATCAAATTAAAAGAAAATGGCATAATTTCTAAAGTTAATAAGCCTACTGACTGGGTAGCTGGGATGGTAGTAGTCCCGAAAGCTAACGGGGATGTTCGTATTTGCATAGACTACACACAGCTGAATAAAGCAATCAAAAGAGAAAGACTGATGCTGCCATCGGTGGATGATATACTGGGACAGCTGCAAGGCGCAGAATATTTTTCAAAACTAGATTGTCGGTTGGGTTACTATCAGATATCCTTAGATTCAGAATGGAAGCTGCTTACCACATTTATCACGCACATGGGCAGATATTGCTTCAACAGAATGCCTATGGGTATAACTAGTGCACCTGAAGTATACCACCGGAAAATAAAATTATTTCAAGGCCTGGAAGGGGTGTTAACATTGTTAGATGATTCTATTATTTATGGGAAGACTGTAGAGGAACACGACAGTAGATTGAATGCTGTTTTAAGCAAACTTAAATCACACGGGATTACTTTGAATGAATCAAAGTGTATTTTCAGAACCCAAAGACTTAAGTTCTTGGGGCATATAATTTCAAACAGAGGGATCAGCCCGGATAATGATAAAATCAATGCTATATTGAACCTTGAAGCCCCCAAAAACGTACCGGAGGTGCGCAGACTGTTAGGAATGTGTAACTATTACTCAAAATTTTTTCCTCAGTTAGCAACAGTTACAGAACCTATACGTGATCTGCTACGGAAACAAAATACCTGGATCTGGGAAACCCAACAAGAAAAGAGTTTTCAAAGTATAAAGAAAATAATGACTCAACCTCATTTACTAGCGTTCTTTGAAACAAACAGAAAGACCAGAGTAGCTGCTGATACATCACTTTCTGGATTAGGGGCAGTTCTAGATCAGCAAAATGACAGTGGGGTTTGGAAACCAGTACAGTATGCATCCCGTAGTTTGTCAGACACTGAGAAGAGATATTCCAATATTGAGAGAGAAACACTAGAGATTGTGTGGGCGTGTGAACGGTTTCAAGAGTTTTTAATAGGTGGAGAAGTGATTATTCAGACGGATCACAAACCACTTTTGACACTTCTACAGAGTGTCTACTAACCGGGAAATCGGGAAAAACCGGGATATTTTCGGGAATTCAATTTGCCCTTGAAAAACCGGGGAAAATCCGGGATTTCGAGTTAAGTTGGACCGCGGAGGGGAAAATTTAAAAAGTGGAAACAGGTCTCACCTCGCGCCAATATTCCCGTTTCGGCTCTACTGGGTACAGTTCTGTATAAAGTCTATATCAGGGCACTGTGCGTAGATTATATGAGAGATTACTGTTTTGAATGGCATTGACTGTACCTTGCGCTCTCGTGTTGAGAAGTGAGGAAGGAAGGGTGGCTTGACTGGCTTGTACGCAGGCGCTAGCCACTGCCCTGCCCGCCCAGCTGCACGACTGGGAATTTGGAACCAATGGATTTGTTATTTTCATTTTAATTAGTATGATGATGGCGAATGGCGATGCGATATACATCGTCACTAAACAGTTCCTTTGTGTTAATGTCGCTACGACTACATACAATTCCAACAAAGAACAGCAATATTATTAGTGAACGAGGAAATTATTAATAAATAGATATTTTAAGTAGAAAACAAATACACCATTGTAGTTTCGTTTCAACGCATGCGTCATCATTTGAGATTTGGTCACCTCAAGTCAGCAGACGACGGCACTTGACAGTAGACACTCGCATTCAACGCAGAATCGGAGCGGCCGATCAGGATTAAGTATGCTAATATGCATTATTTAATCATATTGAATAAGTCTCAGTTGTACCTACTGTCACTGGCTCACCCACCCGCCATTTGGTATTTTCTTCTGTTATTTACCATTTGGGAGACATGTGTATTGTGTAGTCTGAATTTTAGTGAACAAATCTTATAGGTTATGGTCTGGTCGATAGGAGCAGTACTAAAATCGATATTGCTCATAATTTTATTCTATATCTAACATTGATATGGCACGTAATAAATACTCCCTAACAAAGAACATACGTTAAACTGTTTTGGTATGAACTGAAGCTATTTTGATGGTGATATGTGGTGATTGACTGAATTGCAGGTAAGGTTTAATTTTGCAACTTGTAGACTAGGTTGTTAGTGTGTATATTAAACACTTTCTTGCCACCTCTGAAAATGCGATTTCATGTCAAAAAAGTGGTGAAAAATGAGTTTATATATCTTGAGGAGTTTGATTTCATCCGCGGAAAACTCGTTTTTTACCGAAAAGTAGAAAAACTATTTTTTTATCTAATAATGAAAAAACCAACTTTTTTAAAAATCTTTATTTTTCGACAATTTTTTATCATTTCTCGTGTTTGTTTATGCTTAACTCAAATATATAACTGGTTTTGTAGTAAAATTATTTTTTCAGTTCGAAAAATGCATTTTTTACTGACATAACCTAACTTATCCTAGTTGTCTATTTTCTCAATACAAATTCGTAATTTGCGTTAAATTCGGGAGTTTGGCCTCCGTGACTACCTGCACGCCGGCACTCCGGCGGGAATATAGGTGAATTCGGTTTTTGTGATTAATAGTTGTTGTATATAATGATCGCGTAATAGCCGCTAATCGCGATCCGCCGCGATAGTAGTTTTTCCAGTATTTCTCGATAAATATTTGTAATAGACCAAAATAATTTTCAAATTTGTATTCAGCGCAAAAAACACATCAAAATAAAAGAAGATGATTAAATTACAATTTAAATTAACAGAAATATGACAAAAATACTTGAAGTTGTGACATTGGTTTTTTCGAATTTTTCGGTAAAATACGTTATTTCCGCAGAATAAAAAGCATATCTCGTGAATAAAAATACAGCCAATTCTAGACCAATTTCAAGCAAAATGTTCCAAATTTGTTTGGTGGCAAGAAACTGCATAAATACACCCTACTTTTTGCTTGTGTAAAAAAAAAAACTTGTGAAGAATTATCATCATATGCTACATCTCTACTTTTTGCATAGCCTACTTAGTGCAATGAATTGTTCTTTTTCCTTTATTAATATTCATATGCGATATTGTGTTCCATTATTGTTTATCTTGATGTAAGATATTGAATTTAGTTGTTATAATCTGATATCTTGATTAATTGCCACCATTGATCATTTCAATTGTTTGGTTGTATAATAGTTTTGATTTTTTAACTTAGTTTGTCTTTTAATTACCTGCTAGTTGATTTTGTTCCAAATTGTCTCAATTTTTGTTATTGTCTTTTTTTGGTCATGTATAATATAATATTTAGTCAGTACAGTTTCAGTATGAAAGATGATTTTCAAGTTTTAATTACAGTTGTTGGGCAGTATTCTTGTACAATGTAGATACATTATATTTTGTCCATATTATATGATAGTTAAATGTACACCAGTAATTACCAAACTGATGAAATGTATTACCACTTTTCTGTTAGTTGCTACTTTTGTATTTATTAAGAAAGTTCCTACATCAAGTTTTTTTATGTCCTTTTATTATTTGTTTCAGTCACGTTTTAAAATGATAAAGTATTGACCTTTGACTGCTATCTCTTTAATATTTTAAAGTTTACCTGTAATTCTGTACACTATTGCCTTGGTTCTAGCAATATTAAAAAAGCTGTAAAATAAATTGTTTTCTCTTGATATTGTTCCTTTGTTTTACCTTTTGTTTGAATTCCTCACAAGTTTTCATTTTAATTGTGTGGCAACAAAATTAAAAATTATAATTCTCTATACATTACCATAAATATTTATATCATAAAAATTGTTCCATTATAAATTATGCAGTTTGCTAATGGATTTGCTTAGTTTCTGAAAATGTCGCTACAACTTTATTTTGAAACCTCTAAAATTTCTCCTAGAAAATCCTTGAATTTTCCTGGAAAATTCCTTGAATTTAATTTCTTAAAATTAGTAGACACCCTGTTCTAGGACCTAAGCCCTTAAGTGAATTGACGCCAAGGATACAGAAATTTAGAATGCGGCTTATGAGATTTCAGTATATAATGGAGTATGTTCCAGGTAAAGCATTCTACATACCAGATAATCTTTCAAGAAGTCCTTTGCAAAATAGTGATAAGGAATTAAGAGAAGAAGAGGATATGGAAATCTGTGTAAGGTGTGTAGGACAACAAATGTTTCAGACAGGCGAATGGAAGAAGTAAAAATAGCCCAAGATGGTGATGAAGAAATCCAAATGGTAAAGGAGTATGTAATGAAGGGGTGGCCGACAGAATGCTGGTACAGTGTGTGTTCAGTACAGTCGGTTTAAGGATGGATTTTGGATAAATAATGGGGTTTTGATGTATGATCATAGAGTCGTCATTGCCTTCAAATTACGTAATGAAATCTTATACATGAAGGACATGGTGGTCAAAAGAAGTCATTGTGGAGAGCTAAGGGCACCGTATGGTGGCCTGGTATAAATCAAGATGTAATAAATAAAGTTTCAAAGTGCAGAGCTTGTATAGAACAGAGAACACAACCACCGGAACCCCTGATGCCTACTCCGGTTCCTCAGAGACCTTGGCAAGTACTGGGTCTTGATTACTGTAAGGTTAATGGATCCTGGTATCTGGTTGTAGGAGATTATTTTTCTTGATATATTGATATACAAAACATGAAGTGTGATTTAAAATCAAATACAGCCATTAAATACCTAAAAAGATTATTTGCATTGTTTGGCATTCCCGATGTTGTACGATGTGACCAAGGAACTAATGTCTACAGTTCGAAATGAAGGAGTTCGCTAAAGCTTGGGGATTTCACATAGTACCTAGTAGTGCAAAGTATCCCCAAAGTAATGGGTTTGCGGAGGCTATCGTGAAAATAGCAAAAAGAATGATCTTAAAAGGAGATGTGGAGTTGGGTTTACTTGCTTACCGTACCACTAAAACAGAGCTGGAATACAGCCCTGGTGAATTGTTGATAGGGCGACAAATTAGGGGAACTTTACCAATACATCCAATAAACTTAGAACCGAAATGGCCTGACCTGGAGGAGTTCAAAAAGAATGACGAGCGAAGAAAGGACAGGTGTAAGAAAAATTATGATTTAAGACATTCAAAGACTTGCCAGAACTTCAAGAGGGAGACATTGTATGGGTGAAAGATAGAGGAGAGTATGGAAAAATTGTTCGGAAAATAAAAGGAGTACCACGTCGCTATGAGATAAGAATGGGGAATGGTGGAGTAGTTGACCGAAATAGATGCATGCTGATTATTACTTGAAAATTGAACTTATTTGAAAAAGAAGGAGAGATGTGTTGTTAATTAATATTTTTATTTAAACATATGTTGAAACCATGTGTATGATAATTGTTATATTGTTTTGGGTTGAGGGTTTTGAGATAGAGATTAAAGGTGTGGTTATATTTGTTTTTGAGGACTTATTTTATTAATATAATTAAGATGCCTAGACAGCATCAATCCAATATAGGTATCACAACAAACATAATGCTCTATTTTT
The DNA here is from genome assembly GCA_035578905.1 of Stictocephala bisonia. Lineage (NCBI taxonomy): Eukaryota > Metazoa > Arthropoda > Insecta > Hemiptera > Membracidae > Stictocephala > Stictocephala bisonia. The sequence goes on from JAQJVL010004714.1 coordinate 18,797, forward strand.
TTCTTACACTTGTTTGTTTTTAAATAAATAAATTTTTATTGTTATTTACAACAAAAACATTTATGTTCATAAAGGATTTTTAAGGGAGTCACAATGATAAAATTCACAATTGAAGGGATCCTTGAATAAAGCAAGTTTGAGAATCCCTGGTCTAAAGTGCTAGGTAATTTTAAGCAAAAATTAAGAGTTTGGAGAAATATTTTATTATTTCATAATTTGAAGACAAACTTTGCTACTTTTTGTTATATATTGTACCAAAATAAGCAAAGAAGAGATCTGTTACAAAATAAAATACATTTGAACTTATTTGTAATAGCAAAAAAAATTATCTATACAGTACCTTTTGAAGAAATGACAGCGATAGTATCCAGTAAATTAAATTAACCTGTCCGTAATGTACAAAATACATAGCATCTACCATGTAGAATACATAGCACTCAAAGGGTTAAGGTGCATTTTATTTGAAGATTGCCAAATTTTCAGCTGAATGAGAGAAGTTTTGAACTGCCTATCATTTTCCTCTTTTTATTGCAACTTAAGTTTGTTTATAAAAATAAAAAAGAGCCTTATTGTGAGAATACTTATTCTGAAAACTGTCCAACAGCTTTAATGAAAAATTTTGAATTAAGTTACTACTCACAATCATTTTAAATAAGAAGGCTTTTGTTTTTATCAGAAAATTTGAGTAAATACAATCCATTTTATAAATATTAATTTTCTTTATTACAAATTCTTGAGATTCTTTTGTTAAGCTTCAAAAGTTGTAAACAATTTCAACCGCACCGGAACTGAATCATAGAAAAGTTAAAAATAAATAATCTAAGGAATACAAAACTGGTCAAGAACGACTTGGCAGTTTTTTTCTGTTCACAGAGACTTTACTTGATTATACAAGGCGTGTTTTGAAAGTAAGTACCGTTTTGGAATCTGGCCGCTGCAGCTCTGCCGTTGGTGTTCAGTGCATGCGTGCTGGATACTACTATCTGTTGGCAAGTCACAGCTGCCGTTACGGATCCATTTGACTGTATTTAAGGTCACTTATGACTATTTAAAATTTCTCTCTCCTCTGATTAAAAATGCCGCCGACTGTGAATTATGCTCTGTGTAAGTTTTCATAACGCTAAGGGTGTGAAAGCAGCTGACATTCATCCTGAGTCTGTCACAGTGACAATTTGGTTTTAAAAATTGTAACCATCACGATTCTTATGCTCTAGGAATGTGAGAGAACTGGTTAAACTTTATTTTGTGATTCTCGACAAACATTGTTTTTGTGATTCTCCATCAGCATAAGCATAACTTTCGGTACTTCAAACAGTCTCACAATTTCAATAATCACACTTCTTGACACTGGAAGACACACTATATAATGATGCAGTTTTAAAGCGTCTGTTTCTCTGACTTTTTTCATCAACATTTTGCACTAAGTCATCAGTAATGAGTGAATGTTTCCGACTTCGTTCCTCACCATGCACATTCGCACAACCTTAAAAGCTCTCATCCATTTCCATTCCATTCAATCACTCATTCTGTTTTCTCAATAATTTCACAGATCTCTAAATGAATGTTAGCTGCCTTCATGCCTTTAGTGTTACGAAAACTTATCACAACATGTACTTTAGAGTTGGCAGCATTTTTAGTCAGAGGAAGAATTTTAAGCAGTCATAAGATACCTTAAATACAGTCAAATGGGTCCGTAGCAACAGCTGTGGCTTGCCAAAAGATAGTAGTATCTAGCATGCATGCACTGAATGCTGACCGCAGCATTACAGCACCGGGATTCCAAAACGGTACTTACTTTAAAAACACACCTTGTATTACTAAATCTTTCAGGGTCATTAACATATCATGGACCTAGATGCCACTTAGAAAATCTGGTATGCTTCAAAGTCCTATTTGCTTCTTCCTACTATTTTCAAATAAAGAGGTGTTATACTTAATAATAAATTAAAAATGTAATTAAATTATGTTTACATCAAGATCGCGGTAGTCCAACCCTGCAGTAATCCGACCATCTGTCAGCGACTGAGTTTCATGTCGAGACAAACAAACTAAACAGATGATTTTAATGTGGTTTTTTTATCATTCAATAGTGAACAAGTTGTCACAGCGGACTTATCGATTGAGTTACATACTTTAGTTCCGTGTGTACGTACATGGATTATTTTAGTTTGTACGTGAACTGTACTGTATAGTGTACTATGCAGATGAACAATCTTCCTGTTCAACAACTTCTCCTTCTTGGTCAGATGCATGATACTGTTTTTCTTAGGTCATAAAGAAATCGGGTCAGAACAAAAATACAGGACTTGTTCAAGTAAGCAGTAGTAAACATTGATTTTGTTTATACAGTAGTATTTCTCCTAGGTATTGACAACGTAGTATTTGTTCCCATTTATAACATTTTATACAACAATTACTGTATACATTTTTATTACATAATGCAATATAATGTTATGTTAATTGAATATAATATAATAGCTTAAATAAAATTTTCATTTTATTTCCTTTTTTTTATTTATATAATAACTGTTGGTACATACAGATCCTAGGTGGTATACACAAGAGGACACCGTAGGAGGAGACCTGCCACTGTAACATCCTAATAAAAATTTATAGTTCTTGGAATACGGTAGTGTTTTCAGGCTTAATAACTACTCTGTGTTTTAGGAGCATGTTGGTTGGATACGGTCACCCTGCTGAAGAACACTTCTCTATGTTGGTAACACTGGTGTTGCTTATTGGTCTGGGACTCCCGGCTATTCTCATAATTGCGGGTACTATCTGCTATGTGCACAGACGTTTGCAACGCAATGAAGATGATCTGTTTCTTAGCCATTAACTGTCACCTTACACCAATGTTACCGTGTCTTTCAGGTACCACTGCACTTGTCAATCTGATCTCTGTTAATGTATGAACCATTAATAGATCCCCCACTAAAACCAATTATATGGATCTCGTTCACAACGTACAATTCACTGAAAACCTGCATCATGATTTAACATAAAATTATTGTAGTTGTGAAAATTTATAACCAGCTAAATGTTAAATCCATTTATCTTCAGTTGCAAATCGTGGTCTAGAAAAGATAACATTTAAACATTAAATAAATGGTTTAGCTGAAATGAAATAAGTGTATTTTGGCCTATATTTATTAATGTCAGTTCTTTAGCCTTGGAGTTTTTGTATGTTTGTAAAGTTAAACAGATGTGTAGACCAGGGCTTGTCATAATATGTACCAAAGTAAGAGTTACAATCCAACCTTTCCTATTTATGTAGTTATTTCTATGAAAGATTCTATTTTAGAATATGTATTTTATTGTTGTTTTTACTTGTGACCTTCTAGTTGTACACAGTCTGAATGCATTATACTTGTGCACCATATTACATTCCTTAATAAATATAAGTACAAAGTAGTTAAAGATATTATTTTTATATCACCAACTATGGTTCTGACAAATATACAGCATGTTATATAATTTGTTTATAAAAATAATTTGTAATGTAGGTGAATTAATTTAGGTAAAACAAACAAGAAAGAAAAGCATCTTAAAAAAACACCTTAACAAAGCTCACATTTTCAATATTTTACTCACTTAGAGAGAATAAAGAGTTGAGTTGAGGAAATCTTATTTGTGCTTGGTAGGCTGTTATTTTTTAACTTACTTTTTATAAACAGTAATCTACTTTTCCTCATACACTTTTTATAATTTTGATTTTATATTATATTTTAACAGAATAAAATTAATTTTACAATTGTGTTATTTTAGTGAACTTGATATAAATGTGAAATGTATTTATATATTAGTATTATTATTTATATAATTTGCTCATCATATTTCTAAGAAGGGGGAATTCGTATGCCCATATGACATAATACTTAGGATAAGAGCAATTTTAAGATATTGTATCAAATAGGAGTTCAGAAGTAGATATATGATAAAAAGCCATTTTATATATATAGCACTTTAATATTAAGTCATAATTCAGATTTATGTTTGTATGTAATAAATAAAATAGATGACACAACTGTTAGCCTTGTTTAAAATTTGTAGCAGAGCACCTAATAAGCATGGTTTCTTTGCGAGAAATATTACTGTATGCATATTTATCACAATTTTATTACTTTCTTAAGGTGGGTAAAGGAAGATGGTGGGTAAACATGCCTTTTACCCTAGATCTGTGGTTCAATGCATGTTAAAACGTAGAAATATCTTCATTCATCATGCGTTTTGCAATCAAATAGATTCTTAATTATTATTAGAAGAATTGTCAAATAAATTACTATATTAGTCAAAGAAATTCTTCAATTTTTGTTTTCATTCATGTCTTGTTCATTAGGTTGGGTTCATAAAATCAGATTTTGGAGTTTAAAATAGGCCTCAAAAGTTGTGTATTTGCATGCGAAATAATACAAAAATAGTTTTAAGAATCTTGTAAGCCCTTCAGTTTGCATGTTGATACTGAAGATTAACGTGTAAAATGCCATAGGAGAAGCTGTGAATAACTATAATTTGGTTTTCACTAAACCTTGATCATTGCATCAACATTTCAACCTCATAAACTGAAAGAACTCTTCAAAATAGTTTTGAAAATAGTTTATAACTTGTAAAATTGCACAACAGTGTCATATAATTGGTGCTAGTTGAACAATGTCACTCACTGTTCCACATACAGTACCAATGCCACTGTACGTTTATGGGTGGGCGGGTGGATCATTAGCACTGAACGTGAATGTTGAACGGGTGGGTCAATACCATTGTACGTGGGTGAGCGAGTGGGGCACTATTTTCTGATGCCTTTTTCCCACTTGTTTAACAGGTACTGATTCCACATTACTGTTGTAGAATTGGCCGAATTGTATAATTTTTCAACTGGTCTGAAGAGTTGAAACTATGATTATTCACAGCTTCTCTAACTGAGTTGTACTTTTTAAACTTCAAGATCAATATGTAAACTGAAGGTCTTGGAAGATTTTAAAAACTATTTTTCCATTATTCTGTGTGCAAATACGCAATTTTTAAGCCATATTATGATTTTAAATTACAAATTTAGATTTTTCGACCCACCCTATTATTCATATTTTTAGGTCACGTTCTTCTTTAATGTTGTTAGGCACTTGTTTTAAAAATTGTCTCCACATGCAAGTTGTGTTTTTTTTTGTAATACTCTAAATCTGTGATATTGTAGTGTGTCACTCCCATTAAGAAGGCATAACAGATGGTTGAAGATGTTGAGCAAAGCACTGACCAGCTGTGAAATACATTCTAAAGTATTGAGTGTCAAATGTAAGTACCCAGACATGTTAAAATATTGGGTATTAAATGTAAGTGCCCAGTTGGTTGGACCAGGAATTAATATAAATGGAATATATAGATTATATAATATATAGAAGTGACAGCAAACTTACTTGAGGAAAAAAGATCACTTTTTCTACCCACCACACAGGAAAACAAAAACGACATATTGCAAACATTTTCAGTTTTGCTAACATTTTCATCAGGTACATCTTCATCTAAAGCTGTACCAGTTACAGCTTTAGACCGGAAAGGATGCAAACAATAGTTTGTTGCAAAATTTGCTCTTGCAACTACCTTGCTATATTCAACAAAGGTAGTAAAGGATATTACTAAGTCTAAATTACGTGTTTGAAAGCAGTTATTTTAGAAATTGATTTGCATCTTTTGTGGTCGCTGTAAAGTATGAATTTTACCTGAGGAGTTTTGTGTCTTGACAGTGGAATGCAGTAAATCACCTCTGTACATCTGAAGATGGCCTCCGAGGCCAATTGTTGAAGCCATATTGACAGTTACCCACTTAAAATGCTGAATTATTTAGGTAATTTGTTCTGACACTTACAATATTAGAATGATTTAAATTGCAATTTATGTTTAAATAAAACCATGTACCGGTACACTTGTTTGTGTTCTTGTAGACAGTAACTAGATTTTAGTGCAATTTGTTTTTAAAATGTCTATATTTTGTTTTAAGTTATAATATAATTATTGACCATATGTAAATGGTTTATTTATGAGGTGAGCAGATAAAATTATGAATTTGATTAAGTTGTTCTATGTTGAAAGTAGGGGTGTGCGAGTAGTGATTTTTGAGTTTGAGTTGAGTATCGAGTATTTTCGAGCGAGTATTTACAGAAGGATTTCCTGTTCATCCAAGATAACTGTAAAAGGCAGACACCATCCTAAGCCTATGTTAAGTTAAGTTTTGCCAGTTCGTAAATATATACATCTAAACTGAACACAATAATTTTGATTTGTTGTTTGTAACTGTAACATTTGATAGAAATTTTACTTCCTGCCTTCTTACATTTTTATGTGATATTATTTGTTTAATCTTTTTTCATAACTAATATTATGTAAGAAACTAAGAAAGTATAGTATTAATTGAATCAACGTGGATTATAAAGATTTTATCTATTCACTCATATCACAGATCAGATTTTCTAAGCAAGCCAATTATACTATTTCACAGCTGGCCAATATGTTAATCTGGTAGTTCAGTTCAAAGTGTACCGCAAAAACGTAGCTAAGCTTGTTGGCAAAAGCTGCATCCAACCAAACTGATGCTAAAAATCAGGCGTCATCGCCAAATGCAGTCATTTGCTTTCAGAATTGCCTCCTCTCAACAAAAAATTTATTGTTTACACGCGAAGAAGAGTGGATCTGTATTCTGTGGGTATTTAATTCAGTAATAACAAGGTTACAAGTAACTGGAAATAAGCTCTGAATTATATAATCAAATTTGAAAATCTGGATGACAAAGACTGTAGTTCAATCGATTGATAATAATAACTAAGCAGTAATAATAATCTATTTGATAATAATAATTAAAGTAAATTTTAAAGTCGCTTAGGATGAATTAGTTTTTAAATTATGATCGGTAATGAAATAGTGCAACTTGAAACTATTTCAATACATGAGGCTTTACTGAACAACAGATAAATAATTATTTCATAACTTGAAATTCATGAAAACCTGGTGTAATGAAATGAAAACCATAGACATAGTCGGCTAATATAATAAGTCTAGCCGATATTGGCGACGAGATACAGTCTGAAATATCAGCTTAGTGCCAACTAGTGATACAGTGAAGATTTTGAGCAGCTAAATTATAAACTTATGAATAAAAAACGAGACGTTAAATAAGGCTTCGGTTCAATCAAAACTATTTTCCGAATCTAAATTCGTTGTATTTTGTTTAAAAAAGGTCTTCCACCATGTTTCTTCCTCACTTGGGTTGATTCGTGATTGTTTTACAGTTTACATCGACGTCAATGTGAACAGGGAACCGTTGAGTGAGTTTACAAATCAAAATTATCGTACTTTACCACCTTTTACACTCCAACTGTGTTATTTATTGTCTAACCTAGTCAGAAAACCGTTCAACAATTTGACAAGAAAAAATATATGCGCAAATATTACACACATTTTTGGCACACATCTAAGGTGTTCTGAAAATAATTAATAGACGTTCGCCACGGATTATACTATTTCACTATTTTTTTATTTGACGGAAAATAAATCAATAATGTTGTGTCACATGCTGCTAGAACGCCATTACTATATTTTATATTATATAGCACAGTATTTTCTTATGGACTATTCCCTGCTCAGATTAAAAAAACAAAATAGACCTCAATTTATGCCAGTTTATTGATGCAATTGTACTACATTGTCAGCAATTTTACGTAGCAAACAATTGTTTTCCAATAATTAACTATATAAATTGTTTTCTGTTGCATTAGCATCATATTGTTAATATCACTACAGTAATAATATACTCAAAATGGTTCAATTTGTTAGTAGTCTAAGACGGTTGGACACAGTTGAAGTAGGCCAGGGGGACTGTCCACCCAAGTTAGAGGCATGTACTTCATTTGCTTATTTGAAAATAAACTAATCTCAATTTTATCTCCATTAAATTTAGGTTTGGTTAAAGGACGCTATGCCAGGAATTAGCAAAGTTGGCACAGCTTAAAGATGCACGTAGCTGTGAGGAGAGGTTAATAGGAGCAGGACAGGGTGGGGGTACTTTTCTAAAAAAATTTTACAGGTGACTGAAAACGAGAAAATATTAGGTGTAATAGAAATTTGTTGGTAACTAATCATTTTATATTAATTCTTCTTGTAAATGTAACTTGTCTTTTAATTAATTGCAACTAATAATTACTACGGTTTCCGAATCATCTGTTTGGCAAGTTATTTCTATTAATCAAGCGTAGAAGACATTTCTAATAAACATTATTGACTGTTTACTAATAACAACATGATGTTGATGTAACACGTTTCTTATTTATTTGAATAATCTCAATTAAATAAACAAATAACGTATGATTTTGGTATTTTAAAAACTATAGAAAATGTTACCTCATTGTAACATTGTGTGAGTATAAAATTACGTTATTAAATAATAAATTAAACTTTAATATTTGTTAAGGGATATTTATTAGTCTTTGGTAGCAAAAATGAAACAGTTGTACGTCATGAGAACAGTTAGTACAGTGGAGTCTGCGAGCATGTTTATGCTGGGCCGTCTGTATGTTAAGGAAGAAAGAGTATCATAAAACTTCTGACAAGACAAGTTTGCTATTAAGTGGAAGAAAACAATTGTAGACATGAAAAAAATTTTGAGTGACACTGGCACTTTCTTCTCAGAAATGTATGTAAATAAATGTGGTTCATACTCTGACACTATTGATTCAAAGTTACTTTCCACCCAGCTCTCAAAATTATAAAATAACCTACATGAACTAATTATATCAAATGTTATGTTCTTCCGAAACGACAATGTCAATAAGTGCTTTGATGATTCAAGTTTTAAAGATGTAGCAAATTAACATATATTACAAGCTACAACCTGCTTTTCCTTTATCCACCTACAAAACATTATTTTTAATTTATATTATAGTGAATTAGTTCTATAATAAATGTAGTTAAGTATTTAAATCTTGCAGCTAGTTTATGTTTAAGACTGCATGTTGTAGTATTGTGTTTAGTGTTTTTAGGTTAAGTTGTTATTGTAATAAGTTTTTTACTAAGTGTTTATTTATTAATGCATGGATTATAGTTGATTTATTTGACTTCAAAATATATACCAATATAACTCAATGTATAGAAAAAATTATAACAATAATTTTGAAAGTTGGTTTAGTTTTATTTTTTGAATCATTATTTTTTTATTGGCTTAGTGTTAGTATTGTAAATAAAAGGTGTACTTACTAAAGGTTTACATACTAGAGGTTGCCTCATATAAGTATGCATCCATATCGCTCATGTAGCATTTACGTTATATTACGTATAAAACAGCCTCAGCTGTTATACATACTCTCGATGACACTTCAATCAGCATTATGTAAATTTTGAATTTATATGACTATGTGAAATGCCCAGAGTGAGGTGTGTATGAAGTATAGTATTAAAATACCAGAAATATAACTAATTCTAAAATACTAATGAAAACAATACAGTAATGGTTTTTAGTATGTAGTTTTAATTGTTCAGTACGCTGTGTTGGAGGCACAGAGTAAGTACTCAGCTTATATAGACCATACTAACTGTACCTGCCCGCTTCACCGGTCATAATATACAGTTTGAGTATATAATCGAAATGTGTAGCAAGCTTTCAGTTTGCACTGTATTTTTCCACTATTATTAAACAGCTGATGTTATGCATCATTTTACTACTGTATTCAATTATTTTTTATATTAAACGTTTATTCAGTTTATTTTCATTTAAACTGAATTACCACAATTTTATTCAGTTTGTTTTTATTTAACAGCGGTTAATCTACTATAGCTCCATAAGAATACCATGGGAATTTCGGAGAGGAAAATCCTTTCTTAATGAGCCTCTAGGTACCAAGATAAAACTTATGTACAAAATTTCAAGTCAGTTGGACGTATAGTTTTGGAGAAATAGTGATAAGTGATAAATGGCTTTTATACGAGGTACAGTCAAAAAGTTCCCGCAATCAATGTCCAGAGACGCACAGCGTTGTTGCCGGTGGGAATTTCGTTGTCTACCAGTTAGTACTATTTCTGGAGAAGGGATATGGGTAGCTCAGCCGCCACTGTTCCCCTGAGGATAGTGCATTTTGTGTATTTGCGTGTTTACATTGTTGCTTTATGAAAATTGATTTAAAGAACAGCTAAAAAACATTAAATGTTGTGTTTTACCTCACAAGTCATCTCCTAAGAAACTTAAAATGTTCGGACATGCATACAGAGTTGAGGCGATGAAGAAAAGCCAATTTTATGAATGGCACAAACGTTTTCGTGAAGGTCGCATAAGCATTGAAGATGACTCTTTAGTGGAAGCCCTTCCACTGCAACCAGAGATGACAACATTGAGCGAGTTCGGAAAACTGTCTATGCAAACTGAAGAATAACGAGTGATGAAATCCATATGGAATAAATTTATCCACACAAAAGTTCTAAGGCGCTTACAAGATGCCATTAGTAGGAAATGGTCTGAAAAATGAGCCGAAAACAATTGGATTTTGCTGCATGACAATACCCCTGCATATTGATCCTTCTAAATACGTAACTACTTAGTCAAGTTCTGCATTACCACACTAGAACACCCCCCCCCCTCCTATTCGCATGGCCCAATGCCAGCCAATTTTATCCTGCTCACATGATGAAAACAATTTTTTTGTACTTAAGCTGTCAGAATAAATGTGGTAAAAGTATTGGAATACATTAAAAAAATAACACGTGTTTTGAAAATCTGTATGATCATAAGGACAAGTGTATTGTTGTAGGGGCATAGTATTTTGAAGGAAAATAGGTTTGTAAGTTTTTATCATTGTCCAATAAATATATTTCAACCAATTCCGGGAACTTTTTGACTGTACCTTGTATGATATATAGATGAGAATGAGGCAAACTGTTAAGAGATGTGTGCATTTCAATAAATAATTTAGTCCCACCTAACACTATGGCTCCATCAACAAGTCACAACCAGAATGCCTCTTAATTCAAGCCCAATTGTGTAGTACATGTTGGCTGGCATTAATGTGGTGTGCCATATAGTTGTATAACAGATTTTACACATTGGTACAATGAACTATCATCTAACTTTAATAGAGGGCTTATCAGTGCTGATTTGCCTACCTACATTATATTTTTGTCAAATAACATCATTGTTCATAAACGTTTATATGTGTCATTTGTGTATTACCTTTGCCAGATGGAATCCATTTTAATGAAAATTTATAGTTAAGCTTTTTTGTCTAGATCAAAAGTATAGTTGTATTTTTTTATAGAAACCCCTTTTTCAAAAAATGTGTTATGCGTGTTAAAAAATAGATTTAAGGGCATGTTTTAATATGCAGAATATACAAAATCAAATTTATTGAAATAGCTCACATTTATGGTTAAATTAAATGCCACTAAACAAGGACGTAATAGGAAACTGACTGAGTTTCAATTGTCAATGATCAGATGGCAGGAGTGGGTTAATGTTCTCACAGCTTTACTAAGGGAGCTGAATAAATTAAAGACTAAGTTTGCTGGCTTGCAAGCAGCAGACAGGATTTCTCCATTCCCAATATTCCCAGAGAGATATTCACCTGTGCCTCCCCCTAGGTTCAGACAGAAGTCATGTTCCCTGTGAAATGTTTTTACAACTGAGGTTTTGCTGAAGAGGCAAGTAAATAGTTTGTTTTTTATCATTTAATCTTTAGTTTTTGTGCTAAGAGCTTTTTACTACAATCATTTAAAGTTCTTTTGTAATACTCTAAAACATGCTGCAAGTTTTTCCAATAAAATGCCAGTTTTCTTTCATATTAATGTTGAAAATTTAGTTTGAGGTTTTGTTTCACAACAGCCTATGATTGGGTTAGTATTCTATATCTAAAAAAACAGCCTCTTGATTCACAAACTTTTTGTTTGTTGAATTTGTCAACATGGCCTAAGTATTGTTTATAATTTTGTGAAAAGCTGTTCAAAAATGTGCATTTTTATTGAAATAACAATATTTCAAATTCTTAATAACTTAGCATTGACTTATTGGAAAAGCTTGATGGAACATTTATTGCTTTGAATTATATTTTATGTCAATTTTTGAAATATTTGAATTTTAACTTCCATGAAGGGGGGGGGGGTATTTAACCCATGATAATGATCATTGTAGAATTTGTTCCTTAAGCCATTTAAAAATGTATGTGGAAATTTTATATATATATTTGCTTTATATTTAACTCAATTAAATAGAATTCTACTGAAAGCAGTAATTCTCTAAGCTATACATAAGTTTATTGTGTGATTTACTTGGAACTGTGAAGACTGATTTTGTTCTAAATGTAATTGAGAATAAATTGTCAATTCAGTAAATTAAGAAATATATCATTAATCTGACTTAAATTTAATCTGAGATTATAATTTAAAAGTAGTAAATTTCAACAAGGGATATAAATAATGAATAGGGTGGATTTCAGAAATATTGTGCTAACACTTTAATCGCTATGTCAGTCAAATATGACTACCCAGCTCAATATTTGCTTTCTTTCCACACATGCCAGGCTATTTAAGTAGCAGAGTGCATAAACTTTCACTTTGTCAGTCATATTTGACTGACAGAAAAGTTTTTAAATTGCCCTTAATGAAGTTTAAAAAGGATAAATTAAAACACTTTTTGAAATAAAAGTAACTATATTTTGATATACATCTATGAAAACTGACATGCAAGAAGAAATTATGTGAAAAAATACTTAAGTAAAAAAAAATTACTAATAATAGTTTTGAAATTTTCATTTAAGCTTGGTTATGAGCTGTCAGATAACAAGAATGACACATATTAGGTTCATCAGGACATAACAACGCATTAATTCAAATGCAATGTGTTAGCAGAGATGTGATTGATTAGTGTCAGTTGAAAAAGACTGACATCAGATGATAGTATATTCATTTTTTTGACATTTAGACGAGCCAATCAGTATAAATTACGTAACAGGTTAGTATAACCTCTGATAGATAGTTTGACGTGAGCGGGAAATCTATCGTCTACTCGCCTTGCGTAAGCCGGCACATCACTGTCAGTCTTATACGACTGACACGGCGCCAATGGAATTATTATAGTCAGTCAAAAATGACTGACAAAGCGATTATGGAAACTATTAAAAAATTAACCGACGGTTAAAGTTGTTACTCAATTTTATTTCATTTGTAAATAACCTTATCAGATTAAGTCATCAAAAGTGACATTGATACAAATATAATAAACTCCAGGTTGCTTGATCAATTCTCTTACGTACGACTATTGGTAGAACAGTTTTGGTTAAGTAAAAGTTTTCCTCTTATGGCATATTTATTTACTGACTCTGTTTTAACAATAACTGTAGAAAAATACCTCAATTCTATCTATAAAAAAATTTGTGGATGATTTAATAATATATGTAAATTCATATTGTCTCTGCCACAAAGTGTTTCCTTAACTGATGGGACCTCAGTTCTAAACGAGGTTAAGACAGTCAGTATCAGGTGCATCTCGCTTGACATGGGCAGCTGAGTGGAACAACAAATAAACACAAAAATACTTGTTCTAGTTCCCGTTGTTTATAGTTTAAGCTGATTATTGATATACAGCTTGGTTACAATTATTGTGAAAGCTTCTATGTGCTTTGTAGATTTAGTTACCAGTGTTCAGTAAAATAATTAAACCAGCTGATTCGTCCTTGTGACATCACAGTCTACAGCGCATCCTTGCTGTGACAAACGGTCTGTTGCTCTGGTTACTTTGGTTCTAAATTACTGAAATAGATCCAGCAACTTGATGGTTTACATTTATTATTTAAATGAACATATTTTCTGTTATTGGATGGTAATGGAAATGTTTCTTATATTAAAGCAATCAATAATCAATTATTGAAGTCCACCCTCAAGATTTTCCTATGGTTATCTTATTGCTTCTCACAATGCACATAGTTGTAAGTCTGATTACCAAGTTAATTACAACAAACATACTACGACTGAAACAAACAGGCCTAGAATGTTTCAGTAATGTACCTGATTTCCAGGTTTAAACATGAATTTCAAGAGAATTAATTAATGTTGAAACTTGCAAATCAGAACATGGTGTGAAACTACAGAAACAGGGTTAAAAGCTCAAATCAATCACATCCATCCTTAGTCTTTTGCGCAGTGTACATTTATTTTGCTATAAATGATTGTGAATTATGTTAAAAAATAAATAAATTGCTTTGAAGTTTTGTATTTTTTTCGCTATTACCTTATTTCCTTTTTTTTATAGCTGGCATTGAAAACCATATGATAAATAAATAACTACTGACAGTGCAGAAATTATGTGCATCCAAGTTTAAAGGTTGTTTACTAAAAACTAGAGGCCTATGAAAACACCATTGCTTTCATCTTTAAATTTTGTGTCATGACATGTGTATTATTACATTTTATTATATATTTTAATACATGGTTGATAGGAGTATCAACCCTGTATTAAAACATATAAATGTGGGTTTTTAAATAATAACTGTCATGTTAAATTTCTACAACTTATAAATTTTTAACTTTTCAAGTGAAAAGTTCTTAACAATTCTTTGAAACATTGTTTTCTTGGCTTTTAGAGAACATAATATTAATTACTTGATCTTGTTATAATCCTTATGACTTGTAGTGTTACGATACATTATTGTATGTGTAAGTAAATGAAGTGATTATATACTGATTTAAATTTATCAATTTACAGTTATTTTAAATTGATTTAAAATCACAGAATTTACTTACACATATGAAAGTAATGTATCGTAACAGTACAAGTAATACGGATTATAACAAGACCAAGTAATTAATATTAAGCCAAGACATCTAAAAGCCAAGAAATCAATGTTTCAGGGAATTGTGTTAGTTAAATTTATGAAACTTATAGAACTTTTTTTATCAATAATGGTGTAACTGTTATGTACAGTTCAAATTCTAATACCTTTTTTGTTCCAACTAGGATAGAAATTATTAAAACTTATTATAACATTTACAAATGAATATGTCATAACGTAAAACTTGAGGAAAACAATGGTGAATTTATATAGGCCTCTAGTTTCTTAGTAAACAACCTTCCAACTTGGGTGTACATAATTTCTGCGCCGACAGTAGATTTTTATTTATACAGAGTGAGTATATATCTTGGAACACCTGGATATAATTGAAACGGCATGACATAACAATGTTAGACCTTAACCATACCTATTTTAACTATTTTTTTTTTTTTTTAATTTTTCAGATGGTTTAATATACCCCCCTCCCCTTTTCTAAAGGGGGCACCTAAACATGCAAACACATATCATGTAGCCCCTCATTCTAAAGGGAATAAAAAATGAAATTCAGTGATGCTAACTAGAGGTCTCTACGTTTAATTTAACAGAGTAAAAGACTAATTAACAATGATAATCATTTACTTTTGTGACCCGTTTTTCATTACATGAGTCAATAATAACCCAAATTCCTAAAACACCTGTTTTAATGTGTAGCAGGTGTTCAAACTGTTCACATGTGGCTGTTTGACAGTGTGCTAACTGTGTAAAAAGCTGATACAGCATTCAAGAAAAGTTCTCTAGGAATGGTTTGATACAAGTTCAAAATTCGTTCAGGTAAGTCATGGACGTCAATTGGCTGTGATTGGTACACCAGGCTTTTCATGTACCCCCAAAAGAAGTAGTCAAGTGGATTAAGGTCAGGAGACCTAACTGGCCATTCTATAGTGCTACTTCATCCTATCTACCTTCTTGAGAAGACATTATTTAAATATTAGTGTACTTCATGGCCATAGTGTAGTGGTGCTCCATCTTGTAACCAAATGCAGGGCCGCCCAGAGGGGGGGGCAAAAGGGGCAAATTGCCCCGGGGCCACACAGACTTAGTTAACAGGGGGGCCACATTTCATGCAACAAAAAATAAAATACTTAATAATCTACTAGATAAGAAACGATTCAGGCCTGTATCAAAATATCAAAAGTGATATTAGGCCAGATAAGTCTTCCAGTTTTAGTTTTAAAACGTTTAAACTAAACCATTTGTTTTATAGCAACCAGGGAGCCTTTTGGAACAAGTTGAACACTGGTCTTTGAAGTTTGTCAGCGGTCGACATAGTGGTGTGACAGCATACGCTCTGCTTGGTGTGTGACTGCAACTTTACCCCTCGCCAGTTGTCTTGTTTGCGAACAAGTGTAAAGTCATGCAGCTTGTGAACACACCAAAATATAAATTCCAGTTTGCGAACGTATAAATATAATTGAGTGGTTTGGACAGTGGGCCACCTCTATGAGATGTCCTGTTTTCGTACACTATTTATATAAAACATGTCAAAAGACCCATTAACTTTACATTTGTATTACTCAAAACTCCGTTTTTGGACGTGTTTAATACAAGATGGACAAGAACGTTTCTGTATGTTTTATTTTTTAACTTTAATTTCAAAAGTATATACTACTTCAAACAAAATTGTTATACTTGTCCTAAATTCAACTCTAACTTTTAGTGGTAGGAAAATCAATCGCTTGGTCACTTTATTATCCTTACAAAACCATTAGTTATGATATATTACTATTATAAACTTAAGATAATACAGAAATTGCGAATTGATTTGTATTTGTAGTTGTTTGTTGATTACGCTTTTATCCTTATTTTGTATTTTTCACAAATTCTGTTTATTTAGATAAATAATCTTGATTTAGTGTTTCGAAAATCCCTTGACCTAACGTAGAAAAATAATAGATCTATTTAATGTGAAAACGAGTGATCAGTAACCTGCGGCCTAAAGTATGCAAATTAATAAATTGTAATAAAAAAAGTGGAAGCCTAAGAACAACACAATTAAATAAGCAAACAAAATTAAAGTTAAAACATTTTAAAAAGGTTGAAAAGTCTTTATGAGAAAAGGTTCTTACAAACTTGGTTTCAAAGCTGGTAGTAGGCGGCGGCACTCCGTTCGAACGTGATAACGATGCACTCTTTCCTCTTTGCAGTAATTTAGTGCCATTTTTCAATATATGCACTAAATTTAAGACATGGTAGTCGTATTTCAGTAGTAACTGTGTTTTGCACCCAAAAAACCCGCAGGCAAAATATACAATGTTGTAACAACGTGGCTGGAAGAGTTCAATTAATTGTCATGAAGGGGATCGGGGACAACGTCAATCATTAGTCTGTTTGTTTACTGTCGTCCAGTAAAGAAATATTTTGTTATTGTTGTATTTTATAGAGTGATATTTCTGTAATTTAATGCGTTCTTTTGGATTTCCTAGTAAACTACTATAACTATCAATTAATTTAATTTGCTATGATTCATATTCCATTTCCAGATTTTGAGAGAACAAAAAGCTAAAGTTTAGGACCAGTAATTTATGGCAATGTTTTATTGAAATCAATAAAAATAGATTATAAATATTTCAATATAGTAGGCCTATTATAATATACTGCAAAGTAAATTATATTTTTACAGTATAAAAAGAATAAATTGAGGATGAAACCACTAAATTACAGTAGATTTCTGGGTACTTAAATCTGGTAAATATGCAGACAACATCACCGCTCGCTTACCGGATGTGCAACAATATGTGTGTATGATGCATTACATTCAACTTGCCCTACGCTATCGCGGGAGGAATTGCGTGGCATAATCTTGTCTACAAATAATAATTTTGTTACGTTCTGTACTATCCGGATTCACCTTCCATCATATTTAAACGGTTAACCAGAGTTTACTGTACATGCAATTTTTTAACTTTCTCTCTACTGTAATGTTTCCTTTGACATATTAAATTTACTAGTTATTATGACATGGATGTTCATAAAGACATTTTACCAAAATATTATGACATAGGTCTTAATGAAAACAGGAGCCCTTAAGTACACCGTTAATAGATAAAACAGCTTCATCAGCTTCATCATTGTTAAGATTTGTACAACTCTTTTTGAATAATATTTATTTTGTAACATTTAACTTGTAACTCTTTTACTGTCTGGTTTAATTTACCATGAAACTGTAACAGGAACAGGGGTGTATTCTCAACATACTGTACTCAGTAGAGTAGCTCTTGATTAAAAACCATTTATGCCCACGTACGGGTTGTTCCCAAACAAATAGCATAATTGATAAATGTTGTCATTCATTAGCATAACAAAATCTACGACCAATAAAAATAGTTTTCATAATTCTTTACTGTCACTGACGAACGAGTAAGCCATTTATATTTTTGACAATCATTAATAGAGTATTTAATTATTGTTTGTTGCGTGATAAGTGAAATTAACTAAGATCGAACCACTGTACGTGTATTGTTGAGCGGGAGGGTCAATACCACTGTTCGTGAATGGGTGTGTGGGTGTGTCAATACCACTGTCACTGTACGGACGTGTACACTGTGATGTACATAAATGATATAGTGTCCAATTTGACAGACATAAATTTTACTGTGTTTTATGCTGAGAAAATTGAGTTGGTACATAATGCCTTTTATGCCTGTGAAATAAAAATTGAACAGTTTTAAAGTTTAGCACAAAGACAAACTTCAAATCACGAGTATAAACTAGATGTTTTAATGTCCAACATCAATAAGCACGTACCCAGTGGTCTACAATCTGTTTTGAAAACAATATCATAACCTCAACTCTCAGTTGACTGTTTTTAAAGCACTAGATGTTCGTACTCGCCAAATTATTTTACTTCCTAAACATTCGGCCAATCTCAGTCTAAACTTGCTCTTTAGCTAGCGAAGCCAAGTGGCCTATACAAATTTATTGGCCCCTCCCTCACCCATAGCTAATATCATTGGCGAGGATGGCTCCTCAACTGGCAATCGAAGAGCTGCTGCGCCCAACTATGCAACTGACTGTGGCATTGCTTGGTTTGTTATTATTTATTTAATATTTAAAAAAATAGCAGTTTTGTTATAAGAGATTGATGTTATTGTAGCGGTAATACTTAAGGAAATGTTTAAAAAGTATATGATAGTTAGAGAAAAACTTAATTACAGTCCATGAACAAGAATCTTAATTACAATAGTTATCTAACGAAAGAGATGGTAAGAATATCGTAGAATGTGCTAAAAGTAAAATATCAACGATAGTATATTTGACAGAGTAATTAAATTTATTTTGAAGTGGAGGAAGGGGCCACATGGTAAACTTTGCCCCGGGGCCACCAACAGTCTCTGGGCGGCCCTGACCAAATGTTCCCAGCTTCTCGTGCAAAATCCATAATACGAAACAGATGGACGGCCACACCTGGCCTCGTCAAGCACATTTGTTCAGACGCCTTTTACAAACTCCCTCCCTACACCACTTGCTCATTTTTTATTGTCGTAGATTTAGATTTTATTTACCAAAAAACAAACATTGTCATATATAATAGTTCCTACAAGCTTGTTAATACAAGTCTTGGGCTTAGTAATATAGTGCACACAAACAAACAAATGAAGTCATTTACATAAAAAGACTTGGATGCAATAGTATTTACCCTTTATCAAGAATGCTTTAAAGGCTTTTATAAATGTGTTTAAACTGGCAACTGACTTTAGATACAAAGGCAAAGCATACTGGATACTGGACTTGTTTCTGAAAAACAAAATATTGGTGACATGGAATAAATAAAAGTCATCATTTCGGAGTGAGTAAGAGTTAGTATTGTTAGTAAACAGGTGAAATCTATTTTAAAAAAAGTAACAGTCCAAAATATAGATTGGTTAATAGATTGTTCATGTTAATGTTTTTACAGAATTTCCTAGCAGAGAGGCCACAAATGAAATGATGGATAAGACATGTGGAAGTACACAAACCCTAAGGTATGCTGAGAGAAGGACTCGCCTATCTGTAAAGCAAGCCAGTCTCCATAGAATAAATAGTCTCTTGCTAAATCTGTTAAGACACCACGGCAATGTGGTTTGATAAAACAAGCTTGTTATCAATTATCAAGCCTAGGAAACCAACCTAGAAACTTGGGAGTTAACTCAGAATCACCTAACATGAAGTTATGATCAAAGTTAGTCAAAAGAACGGATGTCAAATCTAACTACTGTACTTAAACCTTTTGTACATTGGCAACAAGTTGGTTACTTGTACACCACTTCACAAGCAGCTAGCATTTAAAAAAGCATATATTTCTGCTGAAGAACGATCTTGATTGGAGACTAGTAGAGGTGTGTCTAGTATGAGATATCTTCCTCATATACAGGGTGATTCATGACGTTCTCCCCCCACTTCTATAGCATATTCTACTACTAAAAACAATGAAAAAATGTCATATAAACATAGGTCCAAAAACGCTTCGTTAGCGAGTTACAGCCATCGAAAGATTTCGTCATGGTTCATGGGCAAAAAATGAAATAATATTGTACATAACTTATGGAAAGGTATATTAGGATTGAAATTCCATGATTTCATATGTATTTTCACATGGAAAAGCTAATAAAATAGGTTTGAGAACTGTACCTTAAGTAGTTTTTGAGTAATCCGGGTTAAAATTGGGATATTAGGACAAAAAATTCAGTTTTTCTCAGTTTAGTGTACAGAAACGTTGTTAAATTGGTTACAAAGGCACACAACTTTCGTACATTATTTGTTTAGAATTTAATTCTGAGTAGATTGATATAAGTTGTGTAAAAAATACTACAGAAATAAGAACAGAAACTCAAATTTATTAAATTAAATACATTATTAATGCAAAAGAAATTACTATACAAATTAAACAAAACCATTGCTTTGGTCTAACAAATGCAATTATTATTATAATTGTTATTAAGAATAAAACTAAGAGTAAATAATAAATGATAAATCCAAAAAAATAAACAATAAACATAGTCCAGCATCATTTTACAACCAATAACAATGTAATATTGT
Organism: Stictocephala bisonia; assembly: GCA_035578905.1. Taxonomy (NCBI): domain Eukaryota; kingdom Metazoa; phylum Arthropoda; class Insecta; order Hemiptera; family Membracidae; genus Stictocephala; species Stictocephala bisonia. The sequence continues at coordinate 39,658 of JAQJVL010004714.1, forward strand.
ACGCAAAACCTTTTTCTAATTTGTTTAATTTTTTTCCTAAGTTGGTAACGCATGAACAACAGCTGATCAACAATTACTTCCTGATCCGGTTTGTACATAACCTGTTCATTACAGTATAACAGTACTGTAGTAGTGTTTTGCAAGTTACAAAAGCTATTTGTGTGAAGTGCATTGCAATAATAATTGTTTTCTGCGAGTTGTCTATTGGTTGTTTTGTCAGTGAAATAATGCCTTACGTATTTACATCGGAAGAATATGCTGATATGGTTTTTATTTTGGGTTATTGTAATGGTAATGCTAAAGCTGCTAGAGATGAATATGAACTACGTTACCCTAATAGGAGGATTCCAGATTCCAAAACAATACGTGAAACTTTCCTCACTCTTCGGGATACAGGATCACTACCAAGTATTCGTACTAGTTATGAACGTGCTTTCCAACATGATGATAATAACATTATTAACGCTGTTCTCCGAAGTCCAGGTGTAAGTACACGGCGTCTCTCTAGGCGGATAGGAGTTTCACAGTCAACTGTGTGGAGATCACTCAAGCGACATCAATTTCATCCATTTCATAAACAAAAGGTTCAACATCTACAGCCGGGGGATGGCCCACTTCGCTTGGAGTTTTGCTACTTTTTAAATACTAATCAACAACTGTACAAGCGTATTCTCTTTACTGATGAAGCACAGTTCACTAGGGATGGGGTCAACAACTTGCACAATGAGCACTCATGGGCTCAAGAAAATCCTCATGAGGTAATTGAACAGAACTTTCAACACCGATTTAGTGTCAATGTCTGGTGTGGTCTTATACACAATTGGCTGATTGGACCATTCATACTACCTGCACGACTAAATGCTGAGTTTTATTTGCACTTCCTTCAAGATGAGTTGCCACAGCTGCTTGAGGATATTCCTTTGCATCTCAGACGAAATTTGTTCTTCCAGCATGATGGAGCACCTCCCCACTTTTCTCGGGCCGTTATTACTCACTTGAATGATCAATTTCCTGGACGATGGATTGGCCGTGGAGGGCCTTACCCTTGGCCACCAAGATCACCAGATCTATCTCCATTGGATTATTGTATCTGGGGATGGATGAAAGGTCTAGTCTACAAGACAAGAGTTAATTCGCGAGAAGAATTAACTGCCCGTATTATGGATTCTGCTACACAGCTAAAGGAACACCCAAGAAAATTGAGAAATTCAACAAAAGCAGTACACAAACGTGCTTTAAAATGCATCGAAAATGGAGGCCTCACTTTTGAACATGTACTGTAATAAAAAACATGTCTAAAGTTGGGAAAATCAATTTGTTGTTCTTTTAAGGTAATTTATGTATTTAATTTAATAAATTTGAGCTTCTGTTCTTATTTCTGTAGTATTTTTTACACAACTTATATCAATCTACTCAGAATTAAATTCTAAACAAATAATGTACGAAAGTTGTGTGCCTTTGTAACCAATTTAACAACGTTTCTGTACACTAAACTGAGAAAACTGAGCTTTTTGTCCTAATATCCCAATTTTAACCCGGATTACTCAAAAACTACTTAAGGTACAGTTCTCAAACCTATTTTATTAGCTTTTCCATGTGAAAATACATATGAAATCATGGAATTTCAATCCTAATATACCTTTCCATAAGTTATGTACAATATTATTTCATTTTTTGCCCATGAACCATGACGAAATCTTTCGATGGCTGTAACTCGCTAACGAAGCGTTTTTGGACCTATGTTTATATGACATTTTTTCATTGTTTTTAGTAGTAGAATATGCTATAGAAGTGGGGGGAGAACGTCATGAATCACCCTGTAGATTTAAGTTGGCATGGTTCACACTGCAAGTGATGTCATTAATAAAAAGCAGAAAAAGAATTGATCCCAGTATCGACCTTGGGGTACTTCAGTAAGATTTGGTTTGCGTTCCGATGACTGATGACTCATGAATAAATGAATCTTTAATGCATGAATCTACAAATCTTGACAGACTGATTGCAACATACTAGAAGAGAGTAGAACCAGTTGAGGGCTACACCACTAATACCCGCGTTTTAATACACTTCTCTCCATACACATTGGTCAACTGGTGATGGATTTCAAAAGTAGTTGATCACTTAAACTACCAAAATCTAATCACAGACTGCAATTATTTACACTTTCCAGGAACATGGATTTCCCCTTCCATCGTTAATGGCTGCTAAGCCTAGATGTAGCGTCGCAGAATGATGGAGACAGGCCAGAATAGTGGTGGGGGGAGTGATGAACACGTCACTGTAGTCAGATTTATGCTAGCTTGCTCTGTTGCAATGGGAGGTCATTGCAGACCTTAGTTGGGCGCAGTCTTAAATATTTACCAC
>JAQJVL010004715.1:0-41944 GCA_035578905.1 Stictocephala bisonia
TGCATCCAAATAGTTATTATTATCTACTTCTTTTAGTAAATTAATTTTAGAAAAACTGTGATTATTTTCAATAGCATGTTTAGCTATTGAAAATAACTAAACATGGCTAAGGAGCCCTCTCTAACACTTAACCTGGAGACCAACGGCTTTACGTGACCACGGGAGTGGCAGGGCAAAATCTATTAGAGGTCACATCGGGGATCGAACCCGGACCGGCAGCGTGGCAAGCCAGCGCCATAGCCCCTTATCTACGGCCGCTCCTAACCATACACGTTCAGTGGTATTGACACATCCACCCACCCATACACGTGCAGTAGTAATGATCCCGTCTCTGGGGCCAGACAGAGGCCAGTCAGAGGCTAGACAGAGGCCAGACAGGGGTACTGATCCACCCACCCATCCATACACGTACAGTGGTACTGAACCACCCGCACACTCATACACGAACAGTGGTACTTACCCACCCGCCAACCCGTACACGTACAGTGGTACTGGCCCACCCGTACACGTACAGTGGTACTGACCCACCCGTACACTTACAGGGGTACTGACCCACCCATACACGTACAGCTATTGCTGACTTTTCAGGTTTATTGTCTTTGATGATTTGACCAAGTTGACAACATCTTTGACCACTCTGATGATGTTGTCTTTGATAACAAGAGGCCTCATTTAATAAAATTTGAATTATTGGAATAATGAAGTTTATTTCTACAAATTATATAATTTCCAATAAGAAGAGCTTTAAAAATGATCCTTTAAAAATTGAGATTTATGGTGGCTTGTATGAAACTTGTCCTATTTATAAAACATAAGATTTCCTGTTATATAGAAAAACATAGCCAAGGAGTAAGTAAAAAAAAAAATAAAAGTAAAGTATTGTAAAGTAGAGACAGGGCATCCTCAATAATCTGTTCTTCTGATATAACAAAAATCATTTCATGGTAATATTAATAATCATCAAATGACCATCGATCTCACTCAAAATTCCTCGGTGTTATTATTGGTGAAAAGTTTGACTGGAAAGGTTGTAACAAACTTAAAAAATCCTGTTTTCAACTGCCAATGTTGTCTAGTAAAACTGATATTAAAACATTAAAAACCATACACCATAGCCATTTTTTCTTATGTAAAGTATGGAATACTGTCAAAGACAAGTTTTAGTATTTTAACACGTATTTTAAAGGTACATAAAAGGCCATTCGAATCATGCTTGAAGTTTCTAATAAAATAACTTTGATATGACTATGACTATGATACTGTGTTTTGGTTTAAGAGTACTGTACTTTTAAAAACATATGTTTAATATTTTCACTATATTATTGTTGTTTTTAAATTAACTACTGGATCTTGCTTTTATTGTTGTAATATCTTGGTTATGTACAATGTTATGTCAATTAAATTGAACTAATAATACTGACTGACAAAACATTCAGTTTTAAATGATACAAAACTGTACATAACCAAGATATTATCAATAAAATGATTATCAATTATGATCAATAAAAGCAAGGTCCAGTAGTTTATTTAAAAACAACAATAATATAGTAAAAATTATAAACATATGTTTTTAACAGTACTCTTCAACAAAAACATAGATTCATTTCAAACTTCAAGAATTTAACCCTGTTAACAGTAGTGAGTTTGTATATATTAGAGCTAGTAATTTTCATACATGGTAACAAGCAGTTTTTAAGAAATGAACAAACTGAACATGTTTGCATTACTAGGAACAAATAACAAATAAACCCTTACGCCAAGAAAATGTTATATTATCATAGATATGCTGATGACATTCTATGTCTTTTCAATGGAAACAAAAGACAAGTAGATTTATTAGAAATCTTTCCGAACAAAATTCACCCCAACTTAAAATTTACAACAGAAATAGAAAAATCTAACAGCATGAACTTTCTTGACCTTACCATTACTAAAAAAGATAACAAACACCAATTCAAAATTTATCGTAAACCAACATCAACAAATCAAATAATTCTCAATACATCCAATCATCCAACTTCACACAAATTAGCAGCCTTCCACAATATGATTTATAGACTTCTGAATACCCCTCTTACATCAACATTATCAAACAAATTGCTGTCGATAATGGATATCAGCCAAATTTAATTAAGTAAATTAATTAATAAACACAACAAAAAACTCTTAATTCTAAAACTAAAAAAATAACTACATTCAAATGACATATCATGGAGATATTAACAAATATTTACATAACATATTTTCCAAACAAGGATATAAAATTGCGTATGGAACAAAGAACAGCATCAAAATATACTACAACATATTATTCTACTAAAAATAATGAAAACAAATACAATAATTCAGGGATATATAAAATTAAATGTTCAACCTGTCCTAAATATTACATTGGTCAAACAGGAAGAAGTTTTAGTAAAAGATTCAAGGAACATATACCAAAAAACAAACTTCAAAATTTATCAACATTTGCTGAACATTTAATTCAAGAAAACCATAATATTTCATCAACTGAAGAAAATTTAGAAATTATCCATTTTGGACCTAAAAGCAAAAAACTAGATGCTATTGAAAAATTTTACATACACAAAAATACAAAAGAAAATCCATCATTATTACTCAATGATCAAATAAAATTTCACTCAAATATTATATTTGATTCTATCATGAAGATGCAAAATTTTAAAGTTTAACAAGATTTACAACTTATCCATCAACACTTTTATTTAAATTTTTGTAGTATCAGCTGTTGAATTAATTATTCTATAGTTATATATTTTATAACCTTATTTCATTCTGTACAATTGAAGATGGTCTTGTGAGACAGAAATCAATATTGATTATTAAAAACATCACAAAAGATTGCTGTGTTGTTCTTTACACACATATATATATATATATATATATATATATATATATATATATATATATACATATAATAAAATTCCCCTCTCCTAGACTAAAATTATTTGAATTTACATTGGCATTAAAGTTTATTACAAACTCCTTGTTGATTTACAAAATTTACTGCTGAAGTAATTAAAGAAAAAACATGGCAATATTTTCATAAACAAGTAGAATTATTCCTTGGATTAATATTATTCCAGGATGTATTATTTAAGTTATTTTATAGGTGAATTTGACAATTTGCCAAATACATATTTTTGTAAAAACGTGCAATACATTTTATTCCATCCTTGTTTATAATAATCTTTTTCTGATTATTAATAATAATATATTTATTTCCGTGACAATTTCAGTATAATTGTATTGGTAAATGTCAAGCTTAATGTTAATGTTAAAATTTTGCTTTCATACTTACAAACAAAGACCATTTCAAACATACATTTCTTACATTCACTCTCTCATTCATTTGAATTTTCCAACTCTCGCCCTACGTCAGTCATACGCTTCTGAGATCTCCCAGTCCTGTGCCATAAACTTGTCTGTACTGTAAAATGCTTGTACAACCAGTAATTTTTTCAGAGTGGTTTTAAATGCCTTCAGCACTGGAGCACTGTTAATTGAATTTGGCAGTCTGTTGACAAATTGAACTCCAGCCTGTGAAGGCAATTGTTCAAAAATCACCATCCTGTGCCTTCCAGTTCGGTAATTTTCCCTGCCTCTTGTTTCATAAGAGTGTAGGTTGCTACCTCTTATGTGTTAGCATTTGTATTTAAAAAATGGCATGTTTCTAAAATATAGAGGCAGGGTAGTGTGTCAACAGTGTCAAGTTTTTGAATGCATTTTAACCCACCCGCCCACCCATACACGTACAGTGGTGTTGACCCACCCGCCCTCCCATATGCATACAGAGGTACTGACCCACCCGCCCATCCATACACGTACAGTGGTACTGACCCACCCGCCCACCCATACACGTACAGTGGTATTGACCCACCCATACACGTACAGTGGTACTAACCCACCCACCCACCCATACACGAACAGTGGTACTGACCCACCTGCCCACCCATACACGTACAGTGGTACTTGTACATTACACGTTCAACCTAACCCCGCCCATACACGAACAGTGGTATTGACCCACCCGCCCGCTCATATACCTTCTCTCATAATCAAGTTTTCTGCTCCTTCAAAAAATGTCATTAGAATAATTTGTTGATCGGGTAATTGTGAACATTGCAAACCATTCATTCACTTTATCCACTATATAGACAGTGATTAACTACACTGTACTAATTAATTAAGATATTAAAAATAAATTGTATTGGTGGTTAGTTGCAAATATTGTTATAAAGTTAGTGGTTAGTTGCAAATATTGTTATAAAGTTAATGCATTTCTTGAATTTATATAACTTTTGGCTAGTTCTATCTTCTTCTATATTTTTCATGTATGTCTAATTTACCTCTCAATCTAAGAAAGGGTGTTATTTAACTGGGATAAGTCACCATTCCTAAAGATGTATGCTATTCTTATAACCTAAAACTGAGTAAGGAAAAATAGGGTTACACTCACAAACATAACGCATAACTAAAGGTTCTCAGTTTGATCCCAATCAGTCATAATAAATTTTGAAAGTGATTAAATGATAACCACCAGCTTCATTGGGCTAATAATTGACGACACTTTCTAAGAAATAATTGGCCGTAATTTGTAACAACGAATGCATTTCGCTCATCTACACTTATCACACTAATTCGAAATCCAAATTTGCCCATATCTTGCTGATCAGCATCTTAAGAATAAATAGTCAGAAGCAGACTTTCCCGATGGTTATATAATTAAATTAAAATGTATCATTCTTTAAGCTCGTTTCTTACTGAACATATACTTTAATGTTATAAGATGAAAAAAACACTCCAGTAAAAAATTTTTTAATTTTGTTAGGCCTTTCGGTAAAAAAATTAGTGTAGACATATAGTTTAACTACGCAGTATTGTTATGTGATGTTATAGATCTGGCATCGAGGCTGTCTGAAAAGTTAAAGATGATTCATGCAGTTTAAGTGCTTTACTCTCAGACTCCAAGACACTAGGTGTCTTTTTGAAATGTGACTTGAAATTATTTTTTCATGCATGAAATGGTTTGACTTTAAACATTTGAGTTTTTGATCAAAGATTGTTTTATTAACATATTTCCTGTTAAAATCATCCAGGGAAGTAACTAGGCATTGGCGGCAGAGGCCTCCGCCAAGGGCACAGGAAGCATAGGGGTGCAAAATTGGCTTTAGAACTATAGTAAAAATTAAATATTACATTTTTATTCATTTTTTGAATGGCATCGTTTTAAAAAGTCTTGAAAATGTATAGTAATATACAGTAGTATTTTAAAAATTACAGGATGCTTTGGGCTTTCAACATGATGAAGTAAGTGGGAAGATACGATGTGAATGAGGAATTTTCGATTGTCCTTGATCCAAACAGTGCTTTTGTCTGTTATGCGCCGGATGGCCAGATAGCTTAGCTACTGTCAGTGCAGAAATTATGTTTGAACCTGAGTTCGAAGGTTGAATACTAAGAAACTAAGAGGCCTTTGAAAAATCCAACACACCATTTTTTTGCTAGTTTAATTTTATGTTATGGATTATGGCATATACATTATTACATTTTATCACAATGGCTAATAATTTTGATCCTAGTAGGAACAAAAACGCACTGAAACTTGAACTAGTTTTCACTATGCATGAACTGTACACTTTTTTAGCTAAAAAAATAAAAAAAAAAACTAACTTATTGCATTTATATTTTATTGTGTGGTTGAAATAACTGCTTTCTATAAGTTTTATAAATTAAGAATTTGAACTTTTAATGTAAAAAAGTCATCAATTTTCTGAAACAACGTTTTCTTAGCTTCTATAAGTCGTAAAATTGATTACTTGTTACGTTGTAATCCTTATGGAATGTGTAGTTACGATAAATTACTTTTATATGCATAAGTAATCGAATTAGTTTTAAATTGATTTTAATCATATTAAAATAACTTTAAATTAACCAATTTAAAATTACAGCATTACCTAACTATTAAACCTCAACAATTTGTTTTAATTCATTCACAAAATTAGATGTTTTCTCCAATAATAAAAGATTTTAAAGTTAGTAATATATTCTACTCCCATTAGAAAGAAAACAAAACAAAATAAAAATTGACTATCATAAATCATAATATGTATGAAAATGGATAATAACGATTGGAAGGGGGTTGGTGACAACGTTACGTAATTTTTAAGGTGTGATAGATATTACCGTTACACAGGAGGGAGGGGGGTCTGAAAAGCACGATTTTACCATTACGTAATTTAGGAACAGCTCTAAAATAATGTGTAAAGTTGAATAAACTAATGGAGTTTTGAGTAATAAACGTGTAAAGTTGACGACCACTAAAAACGACTTAAAATGTTGATACTCTTTTCTTATAGAATAAAAATAGTTAAAACCTATAACAAAATTAATTAATGCATATGTACACTTAAACGAGGAAAAAATGTTGCGATTGTATTTTTCATAATTTCTAACTCAGAATTCATAATTTCTACGCCGACAGTAGTGCGTAGCAGGGATATTGGTGGTGGTGGCAGCCCATACAGAGATCTGCTTAAAGCTATACATTCTTATAAAGTATCTAAATATAGCATGTCTTAATATAGAAATCAAACTCAGGATATTTTTACGATGCCCGTAACCGTAGCTAGTTCTGAACACAACTTTTGTAATTTCCATAAAAAATCCTGTATTCCATAAAATCCTGTATTCCATATGGATTCCATAAAAAAATTTTGTAATCCATAAAAAACTACCTGCTAGTCACCCCTAACAATTTTGACGATTCTCTTCAGTCTCTATATTGAGTTTAAAGCACATGCTAGCCTTAGCTTATATGATGTAATCAAAGTGCTAGGAGAGTTAAAATGTAAATATCAAAATCAATTTATGCAGTTTCTTGTCTTAGATATAACTTTGTGCGCATATTAAGGCGAATATGAATGATTACATGAGTGTGGATGACCTGTGTAGTCTGGTTACTAACTGAGTTGAACTGTTCCTCAGAAAGGGTCATTTATTAATAGCCCAATAGGTAGGGCAACTAAGGGACCTCCAGCTTTACGTCAAACTGATCATGAGTCTGTCCTTTATTGTATAGTTAAATTACATATTGAATTTTTTGTTATTGATGTTCTTACAAAGTAACAATACAATCCAAATATACATTTCACCCAGAATCAATATATTTTACGCAAAAAGAATTAGACTCGTGTTTGTTTGAAAATGCACGCATGGGCCTTATTGTTACGTCTTATGAACTTAAACCTCTTTTATAGTAGGAATAATGAAATTCATTACACAATTAGACAATAAGTAAAGTCTAAATACTATAGAAAGCCAGTCCAAAATGTTAGTGAATACTACCAGAATTGATCTTAAACGAGCCGCTATACATAAAAAATGTCAAAATCTTAGTTTATGTTAAAATAAAAGAATGTTATACATTCAAATAGCCTAAACCAATAAAATATAATGTATTGCTTTTTATGAATGCAGGCTGTGGATAAACTTATTAATCTACTCTAAAGTACAGTTATTATATATTATATCAAATTGTGCATTAAAATATCTCCGTTGACAAGGTAAAAACTGCTCTAAAACTTTTAAAACCCTTCAATTTTGCTCCTAAATTTTCAAAAATTTCTGAGGGAGGACCCCCAGACCCCCTTTTTGCGGGAGGGGGGTTATCAGACCTTCCGGAAAAGGCACAAAATCAACTGAATTCGCCAAGGGCGGAGCTTAGGTTAACTACGTCCCTGAAATCATCCCAACGCTATTGAAATCAGTTTAGCTTGCTGCTTTAGCTATTTGTTATTCAAATTTTATAGCAAAGTAATATTTTGTATAGTTAAATCAATTATATCATAAAATAACTGTTTTAATTTTTAAAGTTTTTGCTAACATAGGTAAATATTTTGGAAGAGTATGTTATCATTCACCTTTTTAACACGTTGACTGCGGACTACTTCTTTATACGTAGTGGTGGCGCTGCGCACGTAGCGGACTACTTCTAAAGAAGTACCCCTCCCGCTTCAACGATATTGGTTCAGGGTGAGGCTAGCCATTGCCCGGGAACCTTGTGCCACTCACCGCTTGTTGTGCCGTTCTTTGTGTGCATTTTGGTGCCGACAATTTAGAAGTAGTCCACTACGTGCGCAGCGCCACCACTACGTATAAAGAAGTAGTCTGCAGTCAATGTGTTAAGCAATTTGTTTTACTTTGATAAGAAATGTAATTTAGTTCAATTGAAAGTATAATACATTTAAATGTACTCAAAAAAAGGAGTCATTAGCCATTTTCCATATTTATATTTAAGAGACTAAATTAGTTATGTACGTTTTATAAGGAAAAAAAGTGTATGAATTTACATCCTTGTTTTTTTTTTTTAATTTTTCAATATTAGAGCAGTTTTATTAATGCTTGTTTAACATAATTGAATGACTCCACCAAACAACGTTGCAAGTGACATTTTACATTTCGTTTCGAAAAATATTGAGATTGGCAGGAATGAGAGCCTGCCAAATGAGAGAGAAACTGGGTGGCACAGTCAGAACAACGTGATTATGAGCAAGTGATGAGATGTCAGTCACATTGGGTGTTATTCTTTCACCGGGCGATTAGATAAGGATGAATAGTGGCAGGAAAAGAAAATTTAAAGAGTCCAACTGGAAAGACAAGAGTTGTAGGTTGACATGAGATGTTAAAAATTTGTACATATAAAAAAGAAAGTGATCTATTCCAGGAAAACTTCCACCAGAAGAGGTAAGTAGAACAACGTTGCAACCGACTTAATTAAAGTACAGAACTGAAACACTTTTTAGTCTTTCTGTCAGTTAATGTTAATTAAACTGAATATTTATAAGAAATATACTTTAGGCATTTATTTTTATTAATGTTTGTTAGTAAACAGTTTAATATTTAAAAAATTAAGTACTTTATTGTATTAGCCCCTTTGCAGTCATTGTAATATTTGTAGAACAACGTTGTAAGCACCGTCACTTGCTACGTTGTACCTGCAAATAGTTTGCCTAAAACGTCAAAATCTCAGTTAATGTTAGCATAACAATTTGTTTATTTATACATACAAAAACTTTGATTTTATGAGCTGTTTAAGACAAAAAAAAAACACAAATTTAGAGTAAACATATTCAAAATAACAGTGTTTTTAATTCCTGACAAATTTTGTTTCTGTCACTTGCAACGTTGTTTGGTGGAGCTATTCAATTGTTTCATTACTAAAAAAATTACATATTTTTAATGGGAATACTCTTAAAATCCCTTGACTATTTAAATGTGTTCAATTTATTAGGAATGTGTGAATAGGTTATTTTTACACTATATTTAATTTATAGTGTGAATATAAACAGTGTTATCAGTGTAATAGTTACAAAAGATTATGCAATAACATTATAACAATACACATAACAAGTTTTAATGTAAAGCCCCTATAAATACAGGTTAAATTTTATAATTTTAATATAGTTATTTCATTTTATTGATAAACTGGTTTCTTTGGACAGTTGAAAATCAGAGTTTAAACGCCCTGTATCCATAACCATCTCATTCTGAAGTTAAATTGTTGCATCATAGAAATTTCAAATAGTTTTATTTAACAAACTATGAATATATTGTTCACTATAATAGTAAAATAAGCTTTAATTTAACTATGTAAATCTTCATTACCAGCAGATAATTTATACATGTGGATTTTTGTTTGCAGCTTTTAGCAAAATAAATACATTCTTAATTTTAAATAAAAATATCTACATGCGTTTTAGTACAGTTATTTTACTAAAGAAAAATTAAATATTGACTCACCGCCGATTTTGATCGGGAGGAAGCACACTAAAATCGTCAGATTCGAGATAAGGCCACATATTTATGAATGTTGTCTAAAACCAAATCACACACCTTCTACAAGAGACTGTCACACACCTCCATACTGTACATAATACTGAATGCTCAACTGCCAGGTAATAGTCTGATAAGGTGTTATCAGACACTCCCTATCATATCACCTGAGAGACACTCTCCCATCTCAACTACTGAAATTTCAATGATAAGAAAATTAATTTTTGTTTTTAAGAACAAAAATGTAGTAAAAGTATTTTTTTCTTGACTAGTAGTTATTCAAACAAAATGAAAATCAGTAAACTATGGTGATAAAATGATAATAATCTTTATTTCCATTACTATATGTACAATACAAATAAATTAACTATGGAAATAGTGGGTTGTACCATTAGAGCAATTAAAATTTACAATATTCAATTTTTTAGAAACATTTTGTGGTAAAATAATTTTGAATGGTCTACTTAACCCTTAATAGGGCGCGCGGAGTACAAACCACCACACTAAATTCTATTTTTGGCATAGCGTGAAGGTCATTACTCTCGAGACCCCCTCCACCTATCTTCTCCTTCCCCCGCATTCCCTCCCCATATTGCCTTGAGAAAAAAACAGTTTACTGCGCCTTTTGACTCATTTGGACAGTTTAGTGAGGACTAGTGTCGTTTGTACACCGTGCGCCTTATGCCGTTTCATCTATTGTTGTCATTTGTACGCCACGCACCCTTCTACGGTACTCATTTCTACTTTTGTGTTTTTATATTTTGTTGAAATTATTTGTGTTTTTGAGTTGTTGGATACGGAAGAATACCAGTTTTTATAATTTGTACATAGTGTATATATTCTTTATTGATAATATGGATGCTTATGAAGATAATAGACTGCTGGCATTAATCAATAGTGTAGAAAAAGAATTTCAACAAGATGAAAGAGAAGCTGAACGTGCACATGTGAAATTAAATTTAAAAATTAATATTGATTTTATTTATTTCATATTTCTTTTATAAAAGTTTTTAAAACAATCATTTTATTGTTCTCTGATTAATTATATAAATGTACAGTAATTAATAATTTTAATTAATTCCTGTTTGTATATATATATTATATAGTACACAGTAATATAAAAACACAAAATACATATTAAAATGTTGTTTTAAGTGTAACAATGACATCATTTCCAATAAGTGTCTTTTGTACACCACGCGCCCTATTACGTAATTATTTTTCACGCGCCTTATTAAGGGTTAAAGATGTGTCCATTTCAAATTCCTGTATGTATACGGGTAATTTTAATATATAATGCGAGTACCTAAAATCCGTTGTCATTCCATCACTTGACAAGCTTAACGGATTTCCTTCATCTTTTTTTTTTAAATTTCCTTATATTTCGTAGAATGTTCTTCAGGAAAGAAAAATGGAAAAAGATCATGAGAAATTGGAAAATGCTGGAAAACTAACCGAGGAGTTTTAGTTTGATTTGTTTACTAACAAAACAAATGAAAGGAAAAATTGAAACATGTGATGTAAATGTTTCTGCAATTTATTTCTATTTGTTTATATAAACGTCTATTGTATTTTATTTCTTAGTGATAAGTGGTTACTGAAATAGACTTTTGCATTCAGTCAAACATTAATGTGCTGTATGAAATGTTGGTATATAAATTAATTTAATATTGAGCTATTTACCAACATTTCATATTGTATATTAATTTTTGAGTGAATACAATGCAATTATGTCAATGCTATTTATATTTTATAATATGTGTACAATCCTGCCCACCCACCCACCCATACACGCACTGTGGTATTGACCCACCCGCCCACCCATACACGTACAGTGGTATTGACCCACCCGCCCACCCATACACGTACAGTGGTATTGACCCACCCGCCCGCCCATACACTTACAGAGGTATTGACCCACCCGCCCACCCATACACTTACAGAAGTATTAAGCCACCCGCCCACCCATACACTTACAGAGGTATTGACCCACCCGCCCGCCCATACACTTACAGAGGTATTGGCCCACCCGCCCACCCATACACTTAGAGAGGTATTGGGTCAATATCACTGTAAGTGTATGGGCGGGCGGGTTGGTCAGTATCACTGTAAGTGTTTGGGCGGGCGGGTGGGTCAATACCACTGTACGTGTATGGGCGGGCGGGTGGGTCAATATCACTGTAAGTGTATGGGCGGGCGGGTTGGTCAATACCACTGTAAGTGTATGGGCGGGCGGGTTGGTCAATACCACTGTAAGTGTATGGGCGGGTGTGTTGGTCAATACCACTGTACGTGTATGGGCGGGTGGGTGGGTCAATGCCAATGTATGTGTATGGGCGGGCGGGTGGGTCAATGCCACTGTATGTGTATGGGCGGGCGGGTTGGTCAATGCCACTGTATGTGTATGGGCGGGCGGGTTGGTCAATGCCACTGTATGTGTTTATATAAATTTATTTCCGTTCATCGTATGGGTTAAAAGTTGTAGAGTTCGATCCTGGGAAGATTTCTGGTATAGTTTTATTCACATCCGACTAAAGAGCTCCACCTCACTGGCCTTTAAATTTTCAATACTATTCTTATGTAGTTATTTTAGTTATTTAATTAATCATCAGCTGTTAAAAAAAAAACCAAATGAAATGAAAATTGTTGAAACACACCCAAGAGAGGTATCACTTGATTCCTAGTATAATATCAGAATTTAGAAAAACTATGTTTGTGGGCTCCACTGCTCCAAAAACCAAAATTCATTGTGATACAGTTCAAATATCCCGACGAGGCCATAGACTGAGCTTCCCCACGAGGTCGAGTTGCACAAAGGGGCTAAAGGTAGAGTTCCCAAGCGTGGTTGCCGGCCAAACTTCCCTCACAAGCGCAGGGAGTGACGGGGTTGGCACATGAAGCTACCATAAATAAACTAAAACATTACTGTTTATATGTTAATCCTGTAGCAAGGCACAGGTAAACAGCTAGTATTAATATATAAAACCTAAAATCTATGTACTCACTCATACAAAATCTCCAAAATCGCAGAATAGAATTTGATAAAACTTGGAGGGAAGTTAGTTTTGGTATTATAGGCGCCCATTAAAAAGGATCTTGAAATTCCATTCCTATGGGGTAGAAACAACCCCTCAAGGTTTCCTTTTTTTCTATAAGAGTAACATTGGTATTCATTTAATTTAATAATTTATTTCAAACAAATAAATAAATAACAAATAACATAAATATGAGTCAAAGGCTTTGCTGATTTAGTTTTCATTGTGAAATGTTATTAGGGTTATTTCTACTAATTCTGGCACTACTTTGCATCCCCAAAGTAGACTTACAGTGGGATTTTCTAGATTATAAATTAACTTTGTTATCTAGGAGAATGGCTACAGGCTGAAATTTATATTGATGTCATGGTTTAGAAAGAACCACAGATGGGAGGGTAAGCAAGAGTCAAGAACTATTCCATAGTAAAGCAAGTGCGTTCGGCTAGTCTATTAAAAAATTTGACTTAATTATTTTTGAAACTTTTAAATAATTTACAATGTGTATAATGATTTTTCCTTAAATTAAATTTGCTTCTTATAGAATAATGATTCATATTGTTCTGAACTATATATTTATAATTATGAACTGCAGAGGGCAATGTCCAAGGTTCCAATCCCCACTGTCGGTTAATATTTATTCAACAGTCGGTACTTTACTCGTTGAGTAAATATTTCGCACAGGCCTGCAGGCCCATGTCAACTGGCGAGTGAAGTTAGAAAAAAAAATATTATGATAAATATAATATAATATTTATTATAATAAATATATAGAACAAACTACTTACAAACATACAAGCCAATTAAGGAACAATTCTTCATCTTTGAGGAGACATTCATTACTGAGACATTTTTATATTATTCTGATAGCTTTTTTGAAGTTTAAAGAGTCTAAAAGGAAATAATATAGTGGGAGCATAAATGTATGGGGGTTGGTTTGCATGGGCGCAAAGAACATAAGTCCATGAGCACACAATACCCAGTAATCACATGTTGAATTACTAATACAGTACATTCTTTAAGTAAAGTCCAAACAAGAACTGTTCTTAGGTTTATAATTTTTTGCTAATTGTACTATTATTTCTCATTTTAATGTCAATGTATTGAGTTGTAAATAGACAAATAATTAATTTGTTTTAATCAAAATGTTTCAATAAAATAGCTGTCAATTGTACCAAATTCTTTTTCTATTAATATTTACCAACAAAAAACTTTTTAATTACTCACTTTAAATTCTTTTCTTTAGAAAAACAAAAAAATTGCTACTAATTATGATAGTACATGTAGCATACCTACCCACCCATACACGTACAGTGGTATTGAAACTGTACAAGCAAAGTTGCAATGATGATATTGTGAACTGTGTAAGCAAGGGCCAAAAGCACTTGCTTCGGGTAGTTCTTGATGATTTAACCCTCCCTTCCTGATTCTATCTAAACAATGACATCAATATAAAAGTTCAGCCTGCTGCCATTCTCCTTGATAGCAAAGTTAATTTATAATATAGAAAACCCTACTAAAAGTCTACTTTTGGGAATGCAAAGTAGTGCAATCATGTTACAATTAGACAAAATAACTTTCAACATTCCACAATGAAAATCAAATCAGGTAAGTTTTTTCCCATATTTAAAGTGACAGATGGGGTGACAGCACAGCAGTCCATCACAATGTGCCAACGTCACACTGTCTCTCCAGGCAATGATCAGGTGCCAAGCAACATTGTTAAACCTTTTCAAATACAAATAAGTTTTAATTTTAATGTATAGGTAATATTGATATTTCAAGGATTACAATGTGACTGAGTAATTAATTTTACAAACACTAAAAGCCAAGGAAAAGTTGTTACAGGAAACTGAAAGAACTTTTTTTTTCAAGTTAAAAATATGAAATTGATAAAAGTTACATAAGATATTCCTGTCAACCATGTATTAAAATGTAAACAAGATACAATAACATGTTTTTGAGTAATAAAACATAAAGATGATGCACAGTGAAAACTGGTATGAATTCTAGTAATTCTTTTTATCCTACTAAAATAAAATTTTAAAATGTATATGTTTTTTAACATTGTTACACCACCATTGTTATGAGTAATGTAACAAGAAAAACAATGGTGTGACTGGATTTTTCATAGTTCTATTAGTTTCCTAAACACTTGAAGCATTGGAAATTTCCAAATATTATTATCTATCATGAACAATCCAATGCTAACAAATAACTTTCAAACAGTCTATTAGTTTCTTAGTATCCAACAAATAGTTTATGCGCTGACTGTAGGAACCAAACCAAAGAGCTGACTGCAAGAACAACCCTTCTACTCCCTGGCTGAATAGTACCATTGGACTTCCAAATCTACAACTTAACCTAAGACTCCATTCTTTAATAATCAATAACTGTAATTCTAATGCACCACTGTTCTCAATTTTCATGTGAACTAATTCAATTTCATACAGTTAATAGTTGGGAGAGATGCCCAATTGAGACACAACTTCCCTTGATTGCTTAGACAAGCCCATTTTGTTTTGAGGGAGACAAAGGTAGTTGGACATTTGCCATCATTACGTGAAAAATAACAATCACGACGTTTCGATTTGGTAAAACCCAAACCTTTTTCAAGTGCTAAAAACTAAATTAGGTTCTCAGTTCGATCCCAATCAGAGTCAATACATTTTGAGAAGGATCAGCTGATAACCACCGGCTGTTCATTTGTCATTGGGCTATTAATTAATGACACTTTCTAAGGAATAGTCGGCCTTAGATTGTAACAATGACTACATTCACTCATATACACTCATCACATTCATTCGAAATCCATATTCGCCCATATCTTGACGATCGGCGTCTTATGAATAAATAAATAAATTACATCTACACAAACATGTTATAAAACTATGTTCATAAACTTATCTACTTTAATAATTATCTACATTTTAACCTAGATCCTAGAATGGAGTACAACAAAATGAACTTCTACTAAATATAAAAAATATTAACAGGGTTAAATTAATATAGCCAATTAGGCGCTGTCAAGGTCACAATATCAACGAAAAATGTAAAACACAGTAACATTAATATTCAAATCAGACTGAAATAAGATTATATTAACTAATCATAAATATATGGTACCTGAAAAACACAATTAATTTAAAATAACATTCAACACGCACAAAAAATTATATATATATATATATATATATATATATATATATATATATGACTCGAAAGGACTGAGACTACTATTAAAATTACATAAAACCTGAAAAGACAACAATTATTAGGAATAAAACAATACCATAATCAAATATTACAAAAAAGATGAAGTCTTACGACCCGCAGTGACGATGGCATCTAGACGTCCCAGGTACGAAGTGAGGATGATACAATCCAAATGCAGTGTCTACGAAGTTCCCTCCAAGGTGATAAAGCACGGGGACTAGACAAACATACACACTACACTTCACAACAACCATACACAGACTGACGAGGTCAGGGACGTACGCTCCGAGATCGCCAAAAATGCGGTGACTCAGGTACGGGGACAGAGACTCATGGGGTGTTTAATTGTTATAGGTGCAGGTGGTGTAGGATTCTGGTTAGATGATGTCATGAGGGTATTGAACTTTTTATCAAGTGTGTTTTTAAGTAAAGGAACCCACATGGGTCTAACTTCTATGCTACTTTGACTGATTACTTGTTCATTATTTAGTTTCATAAAGGCACCTTCGATGAATTTACGTTTAAAAAAATGTGGTTCCCTGTGAAGTATTTTAGTGTTATCCCAGTTAAATCTGTGCTCATTGTTCCAGGAATATTCAGCTAATTTAGAATGTGTAGTGTTTCCTTTTTTAATGTTATTTTTGTGTTCTTTAGCCTTCCAGTGGTCTCTTTGTTTCCCCTATGTATTTTTCATTGCATCCACAAGTAATGCAATAAACTACATTTTTGGAGGATTGCTCCTCATTCTTTGGTTTAGTTTTAGTTAAAGACTGTCTTAATGTGTTTTGTGTGTTGAATGATGTTCTGATTTTGTATTTCCTAGCTATGCGTCTGATTTTTTCTGAAAGGTTAGGCGTATATGGAATGGACATGAATTTGTTTTGTATTGTACCGGGTAGTTTGACCGGTACATTTCGTTACTTTCGTCGTGGTCTGCCGGGCTGCCTGAGACCGCTCGTGCCCGGCGATTTGCTTACTTTGGTGGCCGTTGGCTCGGACTCGTTCGTTCCTTGTTCCAGCTCTGGTCTGTCAGGTTGGCCGTCATTTCGACTTTTCTCCGCCTCGAGTAAAAACATGTCCGGCTAGAGACTCCAAAATTCCAGGGTCCTTGAGTGGGACGTTCTCCCTCAGCCTGCTGTCCGGGTGAAGTTGACCATCGACACTGCTAGCCTGGCCTGAGGACCATGTATAGAGGCCATTGGCGACCCTGCTGCCCCACCTACATCTTTGGGTAGGAGTATTCTGTCCTCAGGTCAGTGCGTTCCATCTTGTTTTCCGGCGGCTGAGCTGGGCGTTGATAGTTTGTGAAAAAAGAAAAAGAAAAAAATGGTGCGGAACTATTGGATGAGGCCTAGGCCTAAGGACTGCCCCCTAACCGGGTCTGAAACAGCCAGGGGACTTATAAAGGTTTATTAAAAAAAAAAATAAGAAAAAACTTCAAAATACAAAAGCCAGAACAAAAAACGTTTGGGGTCATATTTATTGTTATTGTTAATCTTTATGTAGTTTATTTTTGTTATAGTTGTTTAAATTTTTATATTAGTTAGGCCCTATTCTTAAATTTGTTTTTTCGCATAATTAGAATCAGTAATTATTTTGTGTGCCTAAGTTTTTTATACTGTTTAAGTTAAGGAATTGTTCAAATTATTGTTTAGGCCTAGTGATATAGTTACTGTTAGTTATTTATTTCTTCTTGTAGTGTACTGTATTATGGGTGTCTTGAAGGGACTTTATACTAGAACGGTACCGTGTTATATTTTTTTAAAAATTGTTTAATTTGTAAACTTTCACTAAAAGGGGATTATGGTTCTTTTACTTAACTTCCTATTCAGAGCCGCCCAGGAATTCCGGCTTACTCCCTGGCCTCGGTGGAATCATGGGATGTGGGCTAAATTGCCGGGTTAATTGGTGTTACCAAAATTTTTATAAATTTTTCACTTTTAATTTGGTCTTTAATTTCTTACGTTTTGGGTGTCTCCGGCTAGGCTGCAGATAGGCCATGTAGCTGTAATTGTTAATTTTGGTATTTGTAGCGTTCGTTGTTTTTGTAGCTTTTGTCATTATCTTGTTAATTTTAGTGTTTCTTGTTATTTATTTAAGTGCAATCGATATTGTGGCCTTCTGCCTGCCAGTTTTGCATTTTTGACTTGGAAATAAATTAGTTTGCTCAGCTGCCGAGTTTTAATTTGACCCTCCGAATGCCCTCCATGATCCCATCGCTTGACCTGTTTTGAGCCATCCCCCAGTTGGCACGCTTTCCAGTTTTGGTGGGGGGATGGGTCTCAATTGGTAGCAGAGCGTGGTTGCCTAATAATTAAAAAAAAAAATTCTCACTTGGTTGTTGAATTCTCTCTTGGTTGTTGACGGTGGGGTGTTTGCCAGTTAGTAGGTCATTGTTGGCCAACCTACTGTCTGGTGGTCTTGGAAATACGTAAAGGAAAAAAAAGAAACAAATAAATAATTATTTAAAAAACAATTAAAAACCAAATAACCAAATGAATGTTATACCAAAAAAAAAAAAAAAAAAAAAAAAAAAAACCAATCCGCTTGGTTACTGTTTTGGACGGGTTTCATGGGTGGATTGGAGTGGTCGTCGGTGGCTCGGTAGGCTGAGGGTTTTAGTTCGTCTTGGACCCTGGAGTTATCGTTTTTTGTGTATTGTTGAGATTTGTTGCGTTCGAGATGGCCTATCTGCAGAATGTTGCCCTCCTAGTGAAGGAGGAATTGATTTTTGAGTTGAGGGCGCGTGGTGTGACTCCGGAGGGTGATGTTTTGAATCTCCGGAGGTTGCTGCGGGAGCAGTTGTCCGCGGGTACGGCGGTGGAGGGGTCTGATCTACTGGAGGTTGGTGATGAGTTGTTGGTATGTAAACGTAAGGTGGAAGATTGGGATGGGGTGTTAGAAGATTTGCAGTTGGAACCTCCAGTAGGTCGAGACCGGGCCGCCTTGCACGTTTGGGGCATCTGCTTGCCCGCTTACGAATGGTCAACCGGGCACCGGGGTTGGAACCGTCGGATAGGGCGTGGATCTTGGAGAGTGTGTCTAGGCTTGAGGAGATTTTTCAGGCACTCTCCGGTTCCACGACTCCTAAGGGTCTGGGTTAGCGGCCTAATTTCTCGCTGTCGCCCAACGTGTCGAGGCCGCAGGCTGAGACAACGGCTTTCATTGTGCCTGAGGCTCCTTCTGAGCCTGCCGGCGTTTCTGTTGAGGTCGCTTGTGGTTCGGCTCCAGCTGCCGTTCCTTCTGATTCGGATCCTTTGTGTTCACCTGCTCTTCTGCAGCTGAGCTACCACAAGCTACCTAACCCTCTCACGCCCATGATTCAGAATCTCCCTGTGATCGATGGGATGGATCCTGAGGAACTTCTGAAGTTTCTAGTTGCCTTTCTCAGACTTAGTGAGATGCCCGGCATGCAGGCTGGGGACTTGCTTCGTCTGATTTTCCCTTATTGCCGAGGTCCTGTTGGGGAGTTGCTGAGTTCTGTCTTGGCCAGTGATGCCTCGGTGGACTCGTTCCATCGAGAGTTACTGTCGTCGTTTCTTCCCATTCGACTCAGGGAGAGGCTGGTCATGGACAGATTTTATCGGTCGCAGGGTAGGGGCGAGTCTCTGGCAGCCTATGTTTCGTCTATCAAGGAAGCTCGTCAAGCGTTGCGCCTTCCACTTTCCGAAGCTGAAACCATTCGTGTCATCCTGGATGGCATTTCTCCTTAAGAACGGTGTAGGCTAGTTTTTGCTGGTGTGCCTTCTTCTTTTCGGGAGCTGCATCAGCTGTGCATTGTTTCGCGCAGCGTGCAGTTCTCAGACCAGCAAGGGAGGGATTATGAGAGTCATCGTGCTCTCCCCACCCGTCGACCGGCTATGTCTGTAGGTGTGAGTCAGCCAGTGGAGGGTCGTGGTTCTCGGCCTCCTGTTGTGTGCTTTGCTTGTGGCCAGCCTGGTCACATTCGTCGTGACTGTCCACGTGCTCGAGGTCGTGGGGCGGGAAACGCTCAGCGCGGGGGGTTGCCTCCACAGTAGCTCCCCGCGTTTTTGCGATTGACCGTGGCCATTTGCTCTGACACGTGCCCATAGCAGGAGTGTCGGGAATTCTTCGGGCCCTGCTGGCATGGCTTCCCTGGGACTTAGTGCGATCACCTCGGTGTGTCCTGGCGTTTTTGTTTCTTTTGGTGGTACGGTGTGTCGAGCCCTTCTTGATTCTGGTTCGGCATGCAGTATCATCAGCCGTTCTCTTTTTGAGTCCCTTGACGCCTTAGGACTTGTCGGGCACACCGAGCCTTCTTCTATTACTTGCTGGACGGCATCCCTAACTCCTTTACCTATTCTTCTGAAGGCGTCATTACATTTTAAGATCGAAGGATTTTCCTGGAGGTGGGGTTTTCTTGTTGCCAAGGACCTGGCGGTTTCTTGTATCATAGGGGCAGACTTTATTTCTAAAAGTGGTATGGTGCTTGACCTCCAGAAGCGCCAGATGTTTTTCAAGTTTAATCGGCGAGTTTTGGTGCCTCTAGTAGGTGAGTCTGACTGCCCTCCTGCAGTCAGAGAGGTGGGTTGTGAGCCCGAACAACCCAAGGTGGATCCAGTTGGTCATCTCCCCCCTGAGCAGGCGGAGGCCATTAGGAGGCTGTGTTTGCGGTTTCCTGATGTGCTTACGCCTGAGCTTGGGGTCACTTCTCTTCTGGAGTATGAGATCCACCTCACTGATTCTCAGCCTGTTAGAAGTCATCCGTACAAACTTGCTCCCCCAAAGATGGAGGTTATGAGGACTATGATTGAAGATCTTCTGAGCAAGGGTGTGATTGAACCGTCTCGTTCCGCTTATGCCAGTCCAGCTTTTCTTGTGCCCAAGCCTAATGGTAAATCTAGGCTTGTGATGGATTATCGGAGGCTCAACGCTAAGGTCGCTATTGACTCGATACCTCTGCCTGATTTGCATTCTGCGTTTGATTGGTTCGGTAAGGCTAAGTTTTTCAGTGTTTTTGATTTGAACCAGGCCTACCATCAGATTCCATTGAAGAAGGAATCACGGCCTATGACTAGCTTCTGTGTTCCCTGGAATCTCTATCAGTTCACTAGGGTTCCTATGGGTCTTGCTGTGGGTGCCCAGACTCTCACTCGTCTGCTTGATTCCATCTTCCATGATGTGAAATTCAAGTTTGTCTTCAATTACCTGGACGACCTTCTTGTCTACAGTGAGACTTTCGGGGAACACCTGCAACATCTGGAGGAAGTTCTTAGTCGCCTTAAATCAGCTGGCCTTACCGTCAATCCAGAGAAAGTCACTTTTGCTCGTCCTGAGATTTCTTTTCTGGGTCATCTTATATCTTCTCGAGGCGTCTGCATAGATCCTGCGAGGACCCAGGGCATTCGGGATTTTCCTCCTCCCAGAGATGCCAAGGGGATTGCCCGTTTTGTGGGGATGGTGAATTTTTACCGTCGCTTCATCCCTAACGTGGCCGAGCTTGCTGCCCCGTTGAACGAGTTGCGAAAGAAAGGTGTCCCTTTTGTGTGGGGCCAAGCTCAGCAGACTGCCTTTGATGCTCTCAAGGAGGCTATCATGCAACCTCCTGTCCTGCGTATGCCTGATTTTAGCAGAGAATTCGTTCTTCAGACTGATGCCTCCTCCTCCGCCATTGCTGCTGTTCTTTCTCAGGAGTTTGATGGGGTCAGGCAGCCCATCGCTTTTGCTTCGAGGACGTTGTCTCACCAGGAAAAGAAAGCTTCTTCCATCTATGAGTTAGAGTGTCTGGCTGTTGTCTTTGGTACGGACAAGTTTCGGCGTTTCTTGGAACACGCTGAGTTCTTGCTGGAGACTGACAATCAGGCACTATCTTGGCTTCTTGCCCATCCCAGGCAGCTTGGGAAAATTGGTCGCTGGGTGGTCAAAATTTCTGCTTTTAAGTTCCGAGTCCAACATCTTAGGGGTACCCAGAATGTCATCGCGGATGCTCTTTCCCGCATGTATCACGAACCCAGTGATCCACCGACTGAGGCTGTTGCTCAGTGTGGTGCTGTTCTTCTGGATTTTCCTCTGGCTTTTGACGACCTTCTGTCCCATCAGCAGAAAGATCCTGAGCTGTCAGTCATCTTAGGTGAGCTTCAAGAGGGAGGTGCCCACCCTCCCTATTTTCTGTCCAAAGGGGTACTCTGTTGCCGTCCTCGACAGAGGGGTGAACCCCGTGTAGTGCTGCCTAGTCATCTTGTACCGATGGTCTTTCAATATTATCACTCTTCTCTTGTGGGCGGTCATCTTGGCATTCATAAGACCATCGCTAAGATTCGTAGGTATTTCATCTGGAAGGGCATGGACCGGGATGTTGCAGGCAGAGTGCGGGCTTGTCACCTGTGCTCTCTCAGCAAGCCTAGTCAGAATGCAAAGTTAGGGTTGTTATCTTCTGAAGTGGCCGGGTGTCCTTTTGAGAAGGTGTTCTTCGACTACGTGGGTCCTTTTCCCCGTAGTAAGTCAGGTAGCTCCTACCTACTTGTTTGTGTGGATGCTTTCTCGAAGTTTGTTTGGCTTTTCCCACTTCGGAGTGCTACGGCTAAGCTCACCATCCGTGCTCTTCAGTCCCAACTCTTCCAGCACTTTGGTGTGCCTTCTACTCTTGTGTCCGACAACGGTAGCCAGTTTACCTCACACGAGTTTCGTAGGTTCTGTTTTGGCAATGGTATCAGGCATGTGACTACCTCTCCGTATTACCCACAGCCTTCTCATGCAGAGCGGTTCAACCGCAATCTTCAGTCTGCCCTTATTACTTTCCATGCTGAGAAGCAGAACACCTGGGATGAGAGTCTCTCTTGGCTCCAGCTTGCTTTCAGTTCTTCCAAGCATGAGAGTCACAATGCCACTCCCTTCGAAATTCTACATGGCTACCCTCCTAACAACCCTTTGTCCAACTTGTGGAGGCTAGAGGATCTTCTACCTACGCCAGGTGCCACTGACGTAGTGTCCACGTGGCGGGCTGCTCGGCGCAACCTGCTACGTGCTAGAGAGAGAGTAAGGAGGAGGTATGATAAGGGTCGTACTCCTAACCCTTTTCAGGTTGGAGATCTGGTTCTTTGTCAGGCTCACCCGGTCAGTTCGGCCGCGGAACGAAGAGCTGCAAAGTTGTGCTATCGGTGGTCTGGTCCCTACCGCATCGACAGGTTTTTGTCACCGGTGACTGCTCTGCTGGTTGATCCCCAGTCAGGCAGGGTGTTCAGGAAAGCCCATGTGTCCCAGCTTAAGGCTTTCCGGGGAACGGTTGATCCAGGAGTTACTATGAGTTCCTGGGGGTTTCTTGGGGCAAAGAGATTGATCACCTCTGCTCCCTAGGTTGCTGTTCTGAGAGAGTCTCCTTCTCTCTTTTCTGGTCGGGCCTGACCGTCAGGGTAGTTCGCTCCCTGTTCGAGGGGTTTCCCCTCTTAGATTCTCTTTGGCGTCCTTGGAGCACCACTCTTTGGAGGCTTCTTCTTCTGTTTGTGTCCCTGAGGTACCGAGTTTTCTCCCCTGCCTGGGTGTGTTGAGGTTTTGCAGAGGGAGGTTGTACCGGGTCGTTTGACCGGTACATTTCGTTACTTTCGTCGTGGTCTGCCTGAGACCGCTCGTGCCCGGCGATTTGCTTATTTTGGTGGCCATTGGCTCGGACTCGTTCGTTCCTTGTTCCAGCTCTGATCTGTCAGGTTGGCCGTCATTTCGACTTTTCTCCGCCTCGAGTAAAAACATGTCCGGCTAGAGACTCCAAAACTCCAGGGTCCTTGAGTGGGACGTTCTCCCTCAGCCTGCCATCCGGGTGAAGTTGACCATCGACACTGCTAGCCTGGCCTGAGGACCATGTATAGAGGCCATTGGCGACCCTGCTGCCCCACCTACATCTTTGGGTAGGAGTCTTCTGTCCTCAGGTCAGTGCGTTCCATATTGTTTTCCGGCGGCTGAGCTGGGCGTTGATAGTTTGTGAAAAAAGAAAAAGAAAAAAATGGTGCGGAACTATTGGATGAGACCTAGGCCTAAGGACTGCCCCCTAACCGGGTCTGATACAGCCAGGGGACTTATAAAGGTTTATTAAAAAAAAATAAGAAAAAAACACTTCAAAATACAAAAGCCAGAAGAAAAAACGTTTGGGGTCATATTTATTGGTATTGTTAATCTTTATGTAGTTTATTTTTGTTATAGTTGTTTAAATTTTTATATTAGTTAGGCCCTATTGTTAAATTTGTTTTTTCGTATAGTTAGAATCAGTAATTATTTTGTGTGCCTAAGTTTTTTATACTGTTTAAGTTAATGAATTGTTCAAATTATTGTTTAGGCCTAGTGATATAGTTAGTGTTAGTTATTTATTTCTTCGTGTAGTGTATTATGGGTGTCTTGAAGGGACTTTTTACTAGAACAGTACCGTGTTATATATTTTTTTTAAATTGTTTAATTTGTAAACTTTCACCAAAAGGGGATTATGATTCTTTTACTTAACTTCCTATTCGGAGCCGCCCAGGGATTCCGGCTTACTCCCTGGCCTCGGTGGAATCATAGGATGTGGGCTAAATTGCCGGGTTAATTGGTGTTACCAAAATTTTTATAAATTTTTCACTTTTAATTTGGTCTTTAATTTCTTACGTTTTGGGTGTCTCAGGCTAGGCTGCAGATAGGCCATGTAGCTGTAATTGTTAATTTTGGTATTTGTAGCGTTCGTTGTTTTTGTAGCTTTTGTCATTATCTTGTTAATTTTAGTGTTTCTTGTTATTTATTTAAGTGCAATCGATATTGTGGCCTTCTGCCTGCCAGTTTTGCATTTTTGACTTGGAAATAAATTAGTTTGCTCAGCTGCCGAGTTTTAATTTGACCCTCCAACTGCCCTCCATGATCCCATCGCTTGACCTGTTTTGAGCCATCCCCCAGTTGGCACGCTTTCCAGTTTTGGTGGGGGGATGGGTCTCAGTATGCTCATTGGAACACTGGATTAAAGGGACTTCCAAACCACAGGAGCTGCACAGCGGGATACACTTGATGGTCACACCCTGACCAGCTATGTGGCAAACCACTGCCCTAGCCTCTTAGCTACAGCTGCTCCCTCTACAAAACCTCATGTGTACAAACAAAATATGAATTATGAATACTATCTATTGTCAAGAGTGTCATATTAATAGATAAGATAATAGATAGTCATCAAGACAACAATTATATATTAACCCTCCAACTGATGACCAATGGCATAGCCGTTCATTAAACTGTTTGTAAACTGATAAAGACGGCACAGCCGTCGGTCATTTTTCCACTGTTATTTTACGCAAACGGCTTAAAATAGATAAAAGTAACTTAAACCAGTGTGATCCCCTGTTCATAAAGAACAGTTTCATATCATATAGTCTATATTTGCAAAATATTCTAACAGCTGATTTCGATTTTCCATGGCCATGCTCATGTCTTGGCTGTCGGCGCGTGCAGCACTCTCGGCTGTCGGCGCGCGCATCCGAGCGTGATATTGCTGTATTTAATTCATATCTTTTATATTATAGAAATACTGATTCTCCTATTTCTAGGGAAGATTTTGTAGATAGTATAATTGTAGCATTAGCAAGTCAAGAAGATGTACCACATGTACCAAATGAAAAGGGAGATGGTGGCCATTTACTTGAACATTTACCTGGGAAAAACGAACGGATTTGTGTTGTTTGTGCCAAAGATCCAATTGTAAAAAGAAAAAAAAGTGTATTCTGGTGTCCTAGCTGCAACTGTGGTATACATCCCACATGTTATCACAAGTTGGAGCACTATTCTTGGGCTACACATTCTGGGAGAAGGAAAAGGGCAGAATCCAGTGATTCGGACTAAAAAAAGTTGTACATAGTTTTAGTTTTTATGAAAAAACAAGGACTCTGTTGTAAATAAGTGTATATATGTAAATAACATTTTTTATTCATCGTAAAATTGTGCATATTTAGTGTATTTGAAGTTTCTTTTTTGCTCAAGTGGTAAAAAAGTTAAAAACATAGAAACTTGAAAAAAAAAGTTATTTTACAAACTTTCTTTTTCAACTTGATGTGAAAAATTACTGAACAGAGGTAAGTTCAATTTTTATATATTTATGTATATCTACGGTTTATAACAAAGAAAATGATATGTATAACATATTACTTAGCTTGTAGGATGTATTTTTAAATAATTTTGGAAAATAATGATGCGCGTGGCTATAAAATGGCTTATCATTCTGGAAGTTTACTACTATCAGTTGGAGGGTTAAAGTACAAAACAATAAGTATTAAGAAGGGGTTTGTGAAATGAATAAATTTAAGCAAATTGTTGAACACATTCATATTATAAGTAGCTAAAAGTGCCTGGAACTAGTGAGTGAATACTACTTTTTATTAAACCCAAGATTTACTTTGTTAGACATATCACATTTCCTTTAACCCTTTGAGACTGGCCAATGATAAAAAAGGCGAGCCAAAAATACCTATTTTAAAATGTTTTTGCAGACCATCAGAGAAATGGCTACATTTTAATAACTATAACTCATAAATTTTTGAATTTTGTTCATTTTTTATAGACTAAAGAATGGGCTTTGAGAAAATATGACTTTATGCTAAAAATATCCATATGTAAATAGTATTCCCATTTATAACTTGTAATGTAACATTTTTATTTCAGACCATCCTACCATAGAAAAATATATAAATAACTACAAAAATGTTCACTCTGATTAAAATTAACTTAGGAACAAGTGACACTTATTCGGGATTTAATCAAAATCCTAAAAATGTGTGACTATCAAGCAATATAGGTATTGTCATGCTAAACTTGCAGAAAATACATATACTGATGCAGTCAAAGTATAAACAGAGCAATTAACACTTTGACTGCGGATCCTGTATTTTTATGGAGTAGCGTAACTTCTGAAGAACGCGGATCCTGTAGTTTTACAGGATCGATGTTTTAATTTCTTTTGGTAGCCTATTGAGTATTAATACGTAATCTTGTACTCTAAATGATCTCTAGTGATGTTAGTGAGCCGTTTTACCGCAAGAATGTTTACTCTGTAGTGTTTCTTGCAAGAACAATTGACTTGTAACCGCAAGACTGCATTGCCATTGTCTGCACGTTTCAGAACCATCGTTTCGTGCTGAAAGTGTAAATAGAGAATGCAAATAAAAAACAAGTATTTATTTATGTATGAATAGGGCAATACAATTATGTTTAAAATTATTTTGTATGCTCAATTGCCCTTGGTTTGATTTTTTGTTTCTAAAACACTGTAACTACAATACTAATATTATGAGATGAAAAAAATGCGATTTTTAATTGTATACTGATAAAACGATGAAGAAATATAGAATCCAGACATGAAAGTAAAACTTTTCTATGTTAAATGGTTTTAAATCTATGAATTTTTAAAAACTACCAATAATGGCCAGCATTCTTCAAATGGTTTCCGTATTTAGGACTAGCACTAAAAGTGTTAAATATACAGGGAATCCCAAAAGTAGGCAGCCAAACTTCAGAAAGTTATTCCATAGGACAAAACAAACAAAAATGTCAGGTAAACATATGTTTTATCTCGATTCATTTTCTTCCTATCTGTATGTAACTTTAAAAAGGACTGGTGTAAGGAAATTAAATGTTTAATGAATGTGTAAACTAGTAAGTCCAAGATTCTTACCAAATTTCATGATTGTTATCTTAAGTAACACCTGAGATATTAAGCTTTCTACAATAATAACAAACAGATAGACAGAGAACGGACCGAGATAGACCATATGTTCAAATGATATTTTTTGTTTATTTGACATTTGGAATAAACTCCTCAATGTATGTACAATCAATATATAGACTATTTATACAATCAAATATAAAAACTTATTTACGAGACAACACAATGTAAGTAGCACTATTCACAATGTAAACACGGCTTAACAACTGACCTAAACAGCTGTTGACTACATATAGACGTAGTAGTGATATGGCAACGCATGACTAAACAAACATACTATATGAATTTCAAATAACATATTATTACAAAATCAATTGTATTTCCTTACCTTGGTTATTTATTTAATTTGCAAAAGATTTAATCAAACATGATGTAAGACAATATTTTTTAACTATTCAGTAACTTACGATAGATCGGAAGTTTGCTTCATTCGCTATAACTACAAACTTTCGATATAAGATGTTCGCATCAAAAGGATTTTGAACAAATCATAGAGTAAAACTGATGTTGTGTAATACATTTAATAAAGTTAAAAATGCTTTATTATAAACCATTTCTTATATTATTTTAATATATACAACACACAATACTGTACAAAATGCAACAAGAATAATACAGGAAAATAGTATCTGTTTATAAATAAATGGAAGACTCTTCCATGTTAACCAATAAATCACAGTGCTGGAATGCTTGTTGTTGTCCTATGAACGCCACTATGTGTCATCTTGGTCTCGAGGTGGTCTCACATCACTATTGCGTTTGATGCAGTCTACTAACCATCGGATTCCTTCATCAATTCCATCACTAAAAACAAAATTAATTATTATTGTTTCTTTCAACCAAATTTTAATAAATCTTGGTTTATTACGGTTAAATCCATATCCCAGCTTTGCCAAAGTTAAATATCTAATTGAAAATGTCTAATTAAAAATTGTTGTTTTTCATAAACAATCAAATATACAATTTCTTGGATAAATAAACAATACTGACAAGTTTAAATAGTACAGTATACAGTACCAGGAGACCGATCTACGCTCAGTTGAATTTTGCACACTGAAGAGGTAGCATCCCATGTCTTCCACAGAGGATCATTTGTTTTTGCTCTACCTTTTAGGTTATTAATATAATTTCTTTCTGAGGTTTTCAATGTTTACCTTCAGCCCTTTTGTGGAACTCGGCCTGCGGCCTTGTGAGGGAGCTTAGCCTACAAACTCGCCAAGACGCACTGCTACAGGCTCCTTTGTGGAACTCTGCCTACGGCCACGCGGGGTACTGATTGGTCTGCGGCCTCACCAAGGCACTCTGCTACAGTCCCATTTGTGGATCTTGGTATTTCGCCTAGAGTGGAAGATCGGCCTACGCCTCACTAGGGTTCTTAAGCAGTATGACTATGAATTTTGTTTTTTGGGGCAGTGGAGCTCATAAACATAGTCTTTTCTAAATATGATGGTATATTAGTAATTAAGAGAAGAATACCATAAGTTTGATACCCTACTTGTGTGTATTAGTTTAAAATTACCCAATTTTGGGTTTTTGAGCAAATTTTTATTTGGGGAGGGGGGAGACAGGGCCCTCAAAATGTTGTCTCTTCCAAAATGTAATGGTATAATGTGATTTATGAGATAAATACATATAGTTTAATAAACCACTTTCTACTAGAAGTCCATAATGGTTCCATACTGTTTTTTCACCTAGAAGTCGATAACATGAGACGTTAGTTTGGGTTTTATCCTTATAACGCTGATTTTATAAGGATTAACCTTATTCTGCAAAATGCAAAATAAATAACATTATACTGCTAAGTAACTATAACAACACACACGTAAACCACAGTTCACAGAAAAGAAAACAGATATATCACGTGCATCTCCCATGACGTCACATGTGCTAAATGACAAAAATAAACATAAATATACTGTTCTAATTCCTGTAATTACAATTCCAGCTGATAAATAACTTGCTTACTATTACCAGCATTTACTAAATGGTAGATTTAGTTACCATTATTTTATGGAATAAACAAATCACCTGATTTTACCCATGTGACGTCACAGTTTACTGCCCAGCCTCGTCATGATACACGGGAATTTTAGGAGCCTCTGGGACAGAAATAGGAATTTTCCC
Source organism: Stictocephala bisonia (assembly GCA_035578905.1). Classification (NCBI taxonomy): domain Eukaryota; kingdom Metazoa; phylum Arthropoda; class Insecta; order Hemiptera; family Membracidae; genus Stictocephala; species Stictocephala bisonia. The sequence goes on from JAQJVL010004715.1 coordinate 29,908, forward strand.
AGGGTTGAGACTGGTGCCAATTGATTTCTTGTGGTCAAAACCCCCCCAAAAAAATGTTTAAATCCTTGGAGCGAAAAGAAATTTGTCTGGACATGGCTTGTTTTAGATAGTAAGATATTCAATACATTTGATAATTTATAACAACAATCCATGCAAAAACTAAACTAATGATCCAGAACTGATTTCATCAGTTTCTGTTTTATAACTGTTCCACGATATGGCCCAGCTAGTGTTGGACAAGAAATTTGATCTGTTCAACTGAAAAGCAGTATACAGAGGTGGGTTTCTAGATTTTAAGCGATTGTCCTGACGTGGGAGATCCTTGGTAATCGGGAGGTGCGGGGCATTCAAGATCTTATTGAATTCTTTACGTAGTGCCTCCTGATGTCTTATTTCTGGAGGATTTATATTGCACAGCACAGACAGCCAAGGTAGTAGAGTTGCCATGAGAGTACCACAATTACCTCTCATGGATCTATTAAGTTGGACATCAATCGCTAATAAAAGTTTATATAGGTCGTGAAGAAAGCTCTTTTAGACAGCTGAAAGATAGTCTGCCACAGGGATTCATACTTGCTCAAATTTTATTTAACGTGTATACTACTGACATCCCAATCACCAAGCCAAGAAAATTTATATATACAGACTATATTGCTTTAGCTTATAAACACAAGGACTTCACAGCTACTGAAGAAACACTCACAAACGATCTTGCAACCTTAGAAGAATATTTTAGAACCTGGAAGCTGAATTCTAATCCATCAAAAACCGAAGTCGCCTGCTTCCACCTAAGTAATGTTATTCATAAAGATAACTGACTGATTAGTTGTTACGTTACCAAAAAGAACAAATGGCCTGGAAAATTGTCTTAAAATATATCTGTTTTTTGTATTTTGTGTGTATGTAACTTCCACAGGTATGCTGCGTTCCTTTTCATTCCCTTTTTACTGAAATCCTATGTCTATTGCCCTAAAATTAAACTGTTAACATTTAATTAGCAGCACTCCCAATTCTTTTAATTAAAGTTTGTTTTATATAAGAAATATATGAGAAAATATCTGTGGCCATACATAACTGTGTTACATAACTGATAGACTGAAACATTCTGATAAAAGAGATTATAGCATAAATAATATAACAAATTGTTAGAGTTGTAAAAGTAATAAACAAACAACATATATGTTTCTTTACAAACAATAGCCACATTGTATTTCCTGACCTGCATCGCAGTAATGGTCACTTGTAGTGCCTCAAATTTTAAAGATATGGATACTACATTGGCGCCTCCAGACGACTTTTGTTAATATGTAGGCTAAGGCTGTAAACTTATGGGATGATTGACATACTAATTTTGAAGAAGAAATGATAATCTATATTTTACATGAATGCAAATGCTGTTGTTTGAATAAACACAGCAGACAGCTGCCTCAAGAGGGACCAGGGGAGAGAATAAATTGTATGTGTAAAGTTAATTTTTTCTTTACTTTCTCTGTCAATTTTATCTGTCCTCAGAATGGTAAACGTGTATTAACAAAATCAATCACCAAAATATTAGTATCATCTTGTACTAAACTTATTTTGTGTGAAATTCTTGTTTGCAATTTGTACCAACATGTAATGTACTACTTATTTAACCAATTTCCCTTTCTAGGTATACCAAAAGAGGGCAGAGATGATAACAATATATTTTTGCTACCCTCTATATTTTGTCCATTGATAAAACAATATTCAATCTTCTAAATTTAAAAAAATCTTCTCAGTCAGTAAAAGAGTTCTCATTTCATCTCATATGATGTTTATGGCAAAAAAATTGACGTATATTCTTTGTTCTTGATAAAAAAATCCTTAACTCAAACATTCTATATTATTTGAATATCTTTCAATTTCTCATTCTTGAACTATGAAAAATACACTATATCTGAATTCGCCACATATTTTTTGGACAAGAAGTAATGTCATCTTAAATGTAAAATTAACTAATTTTAACTAAATTAATCTGATAGTATGGTGTAAAGAGCTGTACGTAATATATCAATGTAGATTGAGGACCTAAGCGGAAGTGACAGACTGGTTTAAGATGAAGAAATAATTAAAACAAGGAAGTGTTTTATCACCTATACTGTTTAATTTAGTTTTATAATGGATTGCAAGAAAGGTAAAAGAGGAGCTGAGGAAGGAAAAGGGTTACCAATCAAATATTTACAAATGATATTGTAATCTCAGGTGAAAGTACTGAGAATGTAAAAACTTATTAAGAAGAAACATTTATAAAAAAGGAGGGCTGAAGATAAGTGAATAAGAGTGAAGTTAAGGTTGTGAGGAGTGATAACGATGCTCAGGAAAACATTATTGAATGGCAAGCCACAGTTTTTCATACCTAGGAAGACAAATAACAAATGGTGGTAGATTAAATGGATATATATTAAAAGGACTTGAGAAAGGGAAAATCTATTTAAAAGTATAAAACATTCAAAGATCCCAAAAAACGAAATTATTTGTACTTCAATCATAACATATACTGATTTTCACATTGGTTTGGAAACATGGTCTTTCAATGAGAGAGAATAGGGAAGAATAAAAGCAGAAGAGATCAAGTTTTTGAGAACTATTGCTGGAAAGATACAATTAGTTACAGTAAGAAATAAATGTAAACATTAGAAAGCAGGTATGAATGCTTAAGAAATAGAGTAGAGTACAACAGGATGAGATTTTTAGAAATATTCAAAAAATGAGCGAGACAAGAATCCCTGTGTAAGTATTAGATGCACAAGAAGTGGGAAGGAGGCCAAAAGAAAGGCGAGGGAAGAGATGGATGGAGAGATTAAAAGAGATATTAATTACTAACTAGGAAGGACTGATTTGGGAAGGTGTATTTAAAGAAAAACTATGTAATGACAGAAGAATGTGGAAAGGCTAAGTTAACAAGCCTAAAATTACACAATAGTGGAATAGGAGAGGCTATGTATGTAATTTTATCTTGACTGTTGGTAGTATGAAACATACCCATTGAGGGCAGAAACAGGCATGACCATACAATCTCTTCTGCCGATTAGATGAGCATTTTTGTTGAAAATAGGCTTCACCTCTCTAACTCCCATACAATCTGGTATGTCTTGCTTATTGGCCAGCACCAGTAGGGGAACTCCTATAAGATTCTCGCTCGATATCATTTTATCTGAAAATAAAGTATGAAGGATGAATTTATTGTCTCATACCAACAGTTTTTCTGGGGGCCTCACTTAATATTTGAGACAACAATTCATGCAAGTGTGGAAAGCAAATAATGATTCGGAATTCACTTGAAAACAGTTTCTATTAACCTCTAGATAATACATTTCAATCTTAAAACAAACAACCTAACCAATCAATTATCAGTGCTGTTCATATGTTTTTTTACTCTAATAATAAATAAATAATTTTTAAAAATCAGCATCATGGAACAGATCGATGACAAGTGTTCATTTTAAGACTGAACTCAAAAGTCAGTAGTTTTTGATACCAACTGTCTTAAATGCACTTAAATCACTGCCTTGTAAGTCCATTATTTGAGGGCATGCAGGTTTTTGAGTAACTTATTTAATTATGATTCTGGATGCATTTTAATCTGTGTTGTTTGCTCTTCAATAAATATGACTTCAATATACCAGAAAATTGGTTTGATAGTAAATAATTATACTACTTAGTATTAAGGCTATACTCGTACAATAATATTGGAAAACCCACTCACCTATACATGTATGGTGTTAATGATCCACCCATACACATAGGGTGCTATTGACCCGCCCACCCACACATGTAATATGGTATTGGAACACCCACTCACCTATACATGTATGGTGTTAATGATCCACCCATACACATAGGGTGGTATTGACCAGCCCACCATACATGTACAATTCCTTTGAGTATTTAAAGTGACTTAAGGTAATTAGCTAAAATTAATAGTTTTGCATATACAGTAGAGCGCCGATTATCCGAACGTCGGTCATCCGAACCGTCGGTTATCCGAACGCACTAATATGTATGTACTGTAATTCATATTTTGAACGTGATTCTCAAGTACGTAATTCAAATTCGCGCGCCAACCGAAACTCCCGCTGCGCCGGTGTCGTTCACTGTATGCAGCGCTTAAATACGTCTGCCGCCTACGGCCTACGTGACTCAGCGCTCGTAGTATAGTCACTAGTCAGTGGCTTGTGAGCCTTTGCCAGGAACGGATCGTAGTGCTGTTGTGCTGTTTGTTGTGACGTTTGGTTCGAGACAGTTCTGTTGCAATGTCTTCAAAAAGGAAACGCGTTGTTCTAAGTGTGTCGGATAAACTTACTATAATAAAGCGATTGAAAAGTGGTTCTAGTGGAGCAAGTTTAGCTCAAGAATACGGTGTTGGTAAAGCAACAATTTCAAAAATAAAAAAGAAAAGCGATTCTATCTTGAAATTTGCGTGTGTGCTTGACAGTGCTGATGGAAGCTTGAACAGAAAAACAATGAAAACTGCCAAAAACCAAGATTTGGACACAGCAGTTTATACATGGTTCATGCAGGTACGTTGTACCGGGTCTTGGACCGGTACAGTTTCGTTTTTTTTCGTCATTGTCTGCCAGGCTGCCTGAGATTCGCTTTTGCCCGGCGATTTGCGTACTTTGGTAGCCGTTGGCCCAGTTCCGTTTCGTTCCAGTTTCCAGCAGTTTCGGTCAGGTTGGCCGTCTTCTAGATTGTTCGAGTAGTTCTAGTTTCTCTGGAGCCTTCAGGTTGGCCGTCAGTTTGTCTTTGGCTCTGCCTGCTGAGATTACTATGTTCGGCTGAGAGACTCCTAAACGTAAGTGTGCATTTGTAATTTCTGATATTTAATCCCCCTTTTGGTGAAAATACTTTGTTTAAATAATATTAATCGTTCTTACTTGTGTTTTCAGAGTTTTGTTAAATTGATATTCTTTGTCTAGATGTTTTAACCTAGGTTTGACCCATGTGCTCCATGTTAATTTTTACCGTTAATTACCGTTAATGCTTTTTATATCTGCCTTTATTTTCAATTGTAATTCTGTATAATGTTTATTGAGCCTTTTTACAGTTGTAGTTACCGATTTACCATATTTTGTTCTTTGCCAATAACCTAGCCTAGCTGTACTCTTTGATTTTCATGTTCTAACATATTTCTCCTGTTTCAATAGCCTAGTTCTCAGTTTGTCATTTTTAGTTCCATATACGTAATTAATTCTTTTATAATTTGTTAATTTGTAATTTGTCTTAAATCTGTTTGCCAACATAATTATTCATAACCTAAAAAAATAGATCTTTTATTTTCTAGTGTGCTTTAAGCATGTACAATTTTGTCTGTTCCTGTTTTGTTGCTATTTCGTATATCAGTTGTTATGTGTAATATTTTGTGTTGTGATGGCTGGACTGGTTTTAATGTGCTGTGGTGTTGCCCTACAGTCCAGGGTCCTCGAGTAGGACGATTCTACCCTCGGCCTGCCGTCCGGGGATTTTCTACCATCTGCGCTGCCCGCCTGGCCTGAGGACCAAGTATAGAGACCAAGTACGACCCTGCAGCCCAACCTACATCTTTGGGTATGAGTCTTCAGTCCTCAGGTCAGTGGGTTCTATGTCATTGTTTCCCGGCGGCTGAGCTGGGGGTTTTGATGGTTGATATTCACAATAAAAACCAGTGAAATATATAAGGAAAAAAGAAGAAAAGAATTTAACAATTTAAGAAAAGAAGTGGAACAATTTAATGTGGCCTAGGCCTAAAACTAGAGAAGTGATGCAACACAGCCATGGGGACATTGCTAGGGATATATATTTCAAATTTAAAAAAAAAAAAAAGAAAAGGAAAAAAAGCTTATGTTGATATTTATTGTTAGTTATTTAGTTAGTTTTATTTGTTGTTATATCTTTTAGATTTTATAGTTGTTAGGTCCCTATGGTTAAGTTATGTTATTATTTATTGTTATGTTTAGGCCTAGTGATCGTTATTTATTTTTTGTTCAGTGTATTGGGGGGGGGTTTGGAAGTGAATTTTATTCGGACGGTACCGTTTTATATTTTCTGTTAAATTATTTAATTGTTTCAAACTCACCAAAAGGGGATTATGGGACTTTTACTTAATTTTAATTCGGAGCTGCCCAGGGATTCCGGCTTACTCCCTGGCCCGGTGGAATCAAGGGATATGTGGGCTGAATTGCCGGTTTAATTGTTGTTTTCCAAAGGTTCTAAATTTCACTGTTAAATGGTTTAATTTTCTTACGTTTTGGGGTGTCTCAGGCTAGGCTGCAGATAGGCCATGTAATTGTTAATTTGTTAATTTTGGTATTTGTTGAGTTTGTTGTTCTTGTCGCTTTTGTGTGTTTTGTTAGTTATTTAAGTGCAAATTTTATATTGTGGCCTTCTGCCGTTTTGATTTATTAAATGATGTTTTTGGTAATAAACTAGTTTTGCTCAGCTGCCGAGTGTTATTTTGACCCTCCAACTGCCCCCCCGTGATCCCATCGCTCGACTTGTTTTGAGCCATCCCCCCGGTTGGCACGCTTCCCAGCTTTGGTGGGGGGGGGGATGGGTCTCAATTGGTAGCAGAGCGTGGTTCCGCTGTCTTGGGCAAGAAGCCAAGACAGTGCCTGATTTTAGCAGAGAATTCATTCTTCAGACTGATGCCTCCTCCTCCGCCATTGCTGCTGTTCTTTCTCAGGAGTTTGATGGGGTCAGGCAGCCCATCGCCTTTGCTTCGAGGACGTTGTCTCACCAGGAAAGGAAAGCTTCTTCCATCTATGAGTTAGAGTGTCTGGCTGTTGTCTTTGGTACGGACAAGTTTCGGCGTTTCTTGGAACACGCTGAGTTCTTGCTGGAGACGGACAATCAGGCACTGTCTTGGCTTCTTGCCCATCCCCGACAGCTCGGGAAAATTGGTCGCTGGGTGGTCAAAATTTCTGCTTTTAAGTTCCGAGTTCAACATCTTAGGGGTACCCAGAATGTCATCGCGGATGCTCTTTCCCGCATGTACCACGAACCCAGTGATCCACCTACTGAGGCTGTTGCTCAGTGTGGTGCTGTTCTTCTGGATTTTCCTCTGGCTTTTGACGACCTACTGTCCCATCAGCAGAAAGATCCCGAGCTGTCAGTCATCTTAGGTGAGCTTCAAGAGGGAGGTGCCCACCCTCCCTATTTTCTGTCCAAAGGGGTACTCTGTTGCCGTCCTCGACAGAGGGGTGAACCCCGTGTAGTGCTGCCTAGTCATCTAGTACCGATGGTCTTTCAGTATTATCACTCTTCTCTTGTGGGCGGTCATCTTGGCATTCATAAGACCATCGCTAAGATTCGTAGGTACTTCATCTGGAAGGGCATGGACCGGGATGTTGCTGGCAGAGTGCGGGCTTGTCACCTGTGCTCTCTCAGCAAGCCTAGTCAGAATGCAAGGTTAGGGTTGTTATCTTCTGAGGTGGCCGAGCGTCCTTTTGAGAAGGTGTTCATCGACTACGTGGGTCCTTTTCCCCGTAGCAAGTCAGGTAACTCCTACCTACTTGTTTGTGTGGATGCTTTCTCGAAGTTCGTTTGGCTTTTCTCACTTCGGAGTGCCACGGCTAAGCTCACCATCCGTGCTCTCCAGTCCCAACTCTTCCAGCACTTTGGTGTGCCTTCCACTCTTGTGTCCGACAACGGTAGCCAGTTTACCTCCCATGAGTTTCGTAGGTTCTGTTTTGGCAATGGTATCAGGCATGTGACTACCTCTCCTTATTACCCACAGCCTTCTCATGCAGAGCGGTTCAACCGCAATCTTCGGTCTGCCCTTATTACCTTCCATGCTGAGAAGCAGAACACCTGGGATGAGAGTCTCTCTTGGCTCCAGCTTGCCTTTAATTCTTCCAAGCATGAGAGTCACAATGCTACTCCCTTCGAGATTCTACATGGCTACCCTCCTAACAACCCTTTGTCCAACTTGTGGAGGTTAGAGGATCTTCTACCTACGCCAGGTGCCACTGACGTAGTGTCCACGTGGCGGGCTGCTCGGCGCAACCTGCTACGTGCTAGAGAGAGAGTAAGGAGGAGGTATGATAAGGGTCGTACTCCTAACCCTTTTCAGGTTGGAGATCTGGTTCTTTGTCAGGCTCACCCGGTCAGTTCGGCCGCGGAACGAAGAGCTGCAAAGTTGTGCTATCGGTGGTCTGGTCCCCACCGCATCGACAGGTTTTTGTCACCGGTGACTGCTCTGCTGGTTGATCCCCAGTCAGGCAGGGTGTTTAGGAAAGCCCATGTGTCCCAGCTTAAGGCTTTCCGGGGAACGGTTGGTCCAGGAGTTGGTGTTCCTGGGGGTTTCTTGGGGCAAAGAGATTGATCACCTCTGCGCCCTAGGTGGCTGTTCTGAGAGAGTTTTCTCTCTCTCTTCTTTCTTGTCGGGCCCGACAGTCAGGGTAATTTGCTCCCTGTTCGAGGGGTTTCCCCTCTTAGGTTCTCTTGGACGTCCTAGGAGCACCACTCTTCGGAGGTCTTCGTCTTCTCTGGGTTCCCTGAGGTACCGAGTTTGCTCCCCTGCCTGGGTGTGTTGAGGTTTGCAGAGGGAGGTTGTACCGGGTCTTGGACCGGTACAGTTTCGTTTTTTTTCGTCATTGTCTGCCAGGCTGCCTGAGATTCGCTTTTGCCCGGCGATTTGCGTACTTTGGTAGCCGTTGGCCCAGTTCCGTTTCGTTCCAGTTTCCAGCAGTTTCGGTCAGGTTGGCCGTCTTCTAGATTGTTCGAGTAGTTCTAGTTTCTCTGGAGCCTTCAGGTTGGCCGTCAGTTTGTCTTTGGCTCTGCCTGCTGAGATTACTATGTTCGGCTGAGAGACTCCTAAACGTAAGTGTGCATTTGTAATTTCTGATATTTAATCCCCCTTTTGGTGAAAATACTTTGTTTAAATAATATTAATCGTTCTTACTTGTGTTTTCAGAGTTTTGTTAAATTGATATTCTTTGTCTAGATGTTTTAACCTAGGTTTGACCCATGTGCTCCATGTTAATTTTTACCGTTAATTACCGTTAATGCTTTTTATATCTGCCTTTATTTTCAATTGTAATTCTGTATAATGTTTATTGAGCCTTTTTACAGTTGTAGTTACCGATTTACCATATTTTGTTCTTTGCCAATAACCTAGCCTAGCTGTACTCTTTGATTTTCATGTTCTAACATATTTCTCCTGTTTCAATAGCCTAGTTCTCAGTTTGTCATTTTTAGTTCCATATACGTAATTAATTCTTTTATAATTTGTTAATTTGTAATTTGTCTTAAATCTGTTTGCCAACATAATTATTCATAACCTAAAAAAATAGATCTTTTATTTTCTAGTGTGCTTTAAGCATGTACAATTTTGTCTGTTCCTGTTTTGTTGCTATTTCGTATATCAGTTGTTATGTGTAATATTTTGTGTTGTGATGGCTGGACTGGTTTTAATGTGCTGTGGTGTTGCCCTACAGTCCAGGGTCCTCGAGTAGGACGATTCTACCCTCGGCCTGCCGTCCGGGGATTTTCTACCATCTGCGCTGCCCGCCTGGCCTGAGGACCAAGTATAGAGACCAAGTACGACCCTGCAGCCCAACCTACATCTTTGGGTATGAGTCTTCAGTCCTCAGGTCAGTGGGTTCTATGTCATTGTTTCCCGGCGGCTGAGCTGGGGGTTTTGATGGTTGATATTCACAATAAAAACCAGTGAAATATATAAGGAAAAAAGAAGAAAAGAATTTAACAATTTAAGAAAAGAAGTGGAACAATTTAATGTGGCCTAGGCCTAAAACTAGAGAAGTGATGCAACACAGCCATGGGGACATTGCTAGGGATATATATTTCAAATTTAAAAAAAAAAAAAAGAAAAGGAAAAAAAGCTTATGTTGATATTTATTGTTAGTTATTTAGTTAGTTTTATTTGTTGTTATATCTTTTAGATTTTATAGTTGTTAGGTCCCTATGGTTAAGTTATGTTATTATTTATTGTTATGTTTAGGCCTAGTGATCGTTATTTATTTTTTGTTCAGTGTATTGGGGGGGGGTTTGGAAGTGAATTTTATTCGGACGGTACCGTTTTATATTTTCTGTTAAATTATTTAATTGTTTCAAACTCACCAAAAGGGGATTATGGGACTTTTACTTAATTTTAATTCGGAGCTGCCCAGGGATTCCGGCTTACTCCCTGGCCCGGTGGAATCAAGGGATATGTGGGCTGAATTGCCGGTTTAATTGTTGTTTTCCAAAGGTTCTAAATTTCACTGTTAAATGGTTTAATTTTCTTACGTTTTGGGGTGTCTCAGGCTAGGCTGCAGATAGGCCATGTAATTGTTAATTTGTTAATTTTGGTATTTGTTGAGTTTGTTGTTCTTGTCGCTTTTGTGTGTTTTGTTAGTTATTTAAGTGCAAATTTTATATTGTGGCCTTCTGCCGTTTTGATTTATTAAATGATGTTTTTGGTAATAAACTAGTTTTGCTCAGCTGCCGAGTGTTATTTTGACCCTCCAACTGCCCCCCCGTGATCCCATCGCTCGACTTGTTTTGAGCCATCCCCCCGGTTGGCACGCTTCCCAGCTTTGGTGGGGGGGGGGGATGGGTCTCAACGTGGTCAAGGACAGCCTATAAGTGGCCCTTTGATATGCGAAAAAGCGCTTGAAATGAACAATAAGCTCTGTGGTGATGCTGATTTTAAAGCTTCTACTGGGTGGCTGAAGCGTTTTAAATCCCGCCATGGAATACGAGAAATAGATACTCAAAGGGAAAAATTGTCTGCTGATGTTGCAGCAGCTGAAAGTTTTAAAATTTCATTTAAAAATTTGATAGAAAAAGAGGCTTTTAACCCTGACAATGTGTATAACGCCGATGAAACTGACCTTTACTGGAAAAAGATGCCGACGAAATCTCTAGTTTCTAAAAATGAAATGTCAGCACCTGGATTCAAAGCTAGCAAATCCCGCATAATTGCAATGGTGTGTGCAAATATAACGGGAAGCCATAAGCTTCCATTGCTTATTATAGGGAAGTCCAAAAATCCACGTTGTTTCAAGGGAATAAAGACTTTGCCTGTCACTTACAAAAATCAAACCAATTCATGGATGTCTTCTGATATTTTTGTTGAATGGTATGAAAAGGTATTCATCCCAGAGGTAAAAAAACATCAGCATGAAACTTGAAACCAAGGAAATGTGCTTTTATTGATTGACAATGCTACATGTCATTCCTCAACTCTTTCTCTTGAAAGAGAAAATGGAAAATTGAAGGTAATTTTTTTGCCTCCCAACGTTACATCCATACTCCAACCAATGGACCAGGGAGTTATAGTCGTTCAAACGTTTCTACCGTAAGGCATTATTGCGTATGGTTCTTATTGGCCAAGAAGAAGACAAACCTATCTTCCAACTCTACAAAGACATTAATCTGAAGGATGCTGTGTACATGGCAGCAGAAGCCTGGACTATTGTCAAAGAAACCACTCTGAGAAGAGCTTGGGGTAAGCTTTGTAAAGCAGACGAGGCCAATGAACAATTGGAGGAAAATCCATCTTCTACTCAAGAGGTTCCAAACAGCCAGTTTGTTTCGGAGGTAGCTGAGCTTATAAACCAGTCACCTGGTTTTGAGGAATGTGACCAGGAAAACATTCATGAATGGCTAGAATGTGACGAGGATGATCCTGGATATGAGGTTCAAACATATGATGAAATAATTGCCAGTGTTCAAAGGCTTAATGAGGATGACAACGAGGAGCCTGATGACGACGAAGATCACGTTGAAGAAAATAAAGGACCATCACATGAGGAGGCTTTCCACTGCTTGGAGACGGCAATGAAGTGGTTGGAAAGACAAGATGAAAGTGATGCTCTCCAACTGCTCAATTTGAAACGCTTACGAGATTTAGCAGGGAAAAAAGTGTCAGGGCTAAAGCAAAAACAAATTTTGGACTTTTTCTCTAAATAAAAAGTATGCATTGTACTGTATCTATGTATAATAAATTGTTCTTTAAAAGTTATATCCATGCATTCTGATTGATTTCATAATAGAATTACATGAATAATTTTAGTTTGATAATTTTTTTAAC
>JAQJVL010004716.1:0-41964 GCA_035578905.1 Stictocephala bisonia
GAGCTCCATATCCAAAACTAGAAACGAAATACCTTGTCTAACGTTTTGACCAACACTTTAGTGGACCTACACATAGACAGTATATTGTTCAAAATTATCGACACAATTATTTTTGCTAACTCAGATTTTTCTAATTATGGTAATTTTTTCATTGTGTAAACATTACATTTAATATGGCACTATTAGAATACAGACTTCGCGCCAGATATGGAATTATTCTCTGGGGCTCATCGACGTAACCCCTACGCTGCATTAATACGAGTGATTCGTTGCAAATAAAGCGGCAATCCGCGTAGATGCGTGGTGAAATAGATTAACATCCTTGTAAAGCAAATCTTTAAATCCATATAAGAATATTAAATTATCATCTCCTGTACTATTTACTATGAAGATGAATCATATTTTACACATTTAAAATTTTCAAAATTTCTAGACCGGTTCAATAATTTACATACTATAGTACAAAGGCATTTTGTAATCACACATGGCAAGTAATCTCATAAATTGTGAGTTGCACAGCTTCAACTTCCCCAAGATATCAGTCCCTTAAGTTGTTTAAATAGACTGCTCTTGAACTCATATAAAACAGCAAATATGTGAAAAGCAATTTAAATCTTCCCTGCAGCACTTCTTGTTAGTGGAGCTTTTTACACATGTTGAGGAATTTCTAATGACGAAACAATAGGTTTATTAATGAAAATATGTAAAACAAATGTTATTATTATAGGAAAATTTATTTAAGTATAAATTAACACTAACTTTATATTGTTTAATATCATACATTCTTGTTTATAACATGACATTGTAATAAATTTATATAAATTGTCCACTACAAAATAAAATTAATAAAAAAAAAAATATAAAAATTAACAAATAAATACATAAAAAAAAAAAAACAATAATAAATCAACACAAATAAACAAAATAGTATAAAAACATTTTGATTTTTGCATTCTCGACATGCACTGAGTTAAGCAGATGATTAAAGACAATTCTCTCTCTGAATAACGATGTTGGAAGATCTTTTCCCTCGTTAGTTTAGTATGAGCTAAAAGTATATCGGTGATTTAACAAAAAAAATTTCATATCGATATTTATAAGACCACAGTGTTTTGGCAAGTGGACTAAATTGGCTTTTTTCTTGCCCCTAGACGCTCTGCACACTCTAGCATGAATCTGCATGTATAGGCCCTTGCTGCCTTGTTTTCCTTAGGATGTTACAACTCTTACATGTTCACTGTGATTGCGTGTATATCTCTGGCAAATCTAATAGTTTTTTGGTAGAGTACGTAAGAACCTTTAAGGGGTCGCTCAGCGACACTACCTTCTTTAGTATGACTATAGGTAAAACAGGGAATCTTGTGATTTCACCTTGAATGTGAATTATATTTGCTATCGCTACATTCAGTGTATCTTAACTCTGGAACCTCTTCAAAGCATGTGGTTCTACCCTTGAGAAGACAACAATGTTATATCATGTAGAAGTTTTGTAATATGCAGGCGTCTATTGAGGAGGTTAAAGAAAAGGTACGATGCGCTGGAGGTATCAGAATGCGTGATATAGGAAATCTGACTGGCAATCCCACCCATGTGACAAATGCAGTGACTCTGTGTGATTAGCACCGCTCGTCTGAAGCTTTCACAATATTAAGTCCTCCAAGAAGGTTTCTATTCACTTGTTTCTCTGAAAACTAGTTACGTAGTTCTTCAATTTTTAAAGATGGAAGTAGATATTCAGCCATCCTTGCTATGAATTACATACAGTCACCGCACTCTGCCAAGACTATTCTGATTTCAATAGTCTCGATCGCCTTAGCCACTCTTCCCCTCATTGCTTCAAATCTTTCTCTTTTAATTACCGAGTAATAGGAAAATAAAAAAAAAAAAAAAAACCAAACACGGTGACTTTTTACTATGTGCCGCTCTGGACCTGTTTACTTAAATCACTTGATTCAGTTACGAGAGATTAAATTATATTCTGGCATGCTTCGTAAATATCCTTCAAGTTAGATGCTAGTTGTACCGTAGACCTGCTTGTTAAGCAAAGCATGATCGACGTCAAAACGTTAGCCACACCTTGCACTTCTTGATATCTAAGCACTTAGCAGTCTCTATGGCATTTTGGACCTTATATCTTCGCGTGAAAGCTATCCTGACCAGGAAGATCATCCTAGTCATTGGTATTGGTGTGGTTCATTTTTCTTAATCCCTTCAGTCTGGTCAAAAATCAGCGGGTTTCTCAAGGCTTATTAGTCCCTACTTTTAACTAGTATATACGTACATTGGTGAGTGAGGGTCTATTGAGAGGCAATTTCTATCTCGCTCTTGATGACAATAAATGCTCTTTCAAGATTGTTAATTAACATGAGCTCTTGAGGACAGCAAATATTCTTGCACCGGCGTCACTATAGACTGGGTTTGTTGCTTAAGTGGTCTGATTGAAGACCAATCTTATTGAGTTAAATAAGTTATAATGTTGTCGTTTAATGTCGCTTTCATACAGTTGTTCTAATTCTCAATAGATCATTGTTTGTTTAATCACCCTGAGCACTAGTTTGCAGAGTCATGTTTTATCAAGGATTGCGAAAATAATTGTATTTAAGAGTCAAAATGCTTTCTCTCTGCACGTCATATTGATGTAATCTCTTGGCAGAAGTAGTTGGCTACTCGGTCGGACTTCTATCACGAAGCTGTCATAGAGTTCACGGGCGCAACTGATTGGGTTAAAAGTGCCGTTTATCCATAACGACTCCATTTTACAACTCTGATCGAAAATCTCTTTGCTGCTGTCCCTAATTCTTCGAGTTATGCTTTGTTAGTTAGGAATACAATTCTATACTTCTCGACACCATCAGATTGGCAAAGAATACAATAGAATATTTATTTAGACTTCGTTGTTTCAAAGCATTGGGGTTTCGCATTTCTACGGACTTTGTTCCTGTTGTAAAGATTTGATGATAGCAACTTGACTTTGTTATTGAATGGTCCTGGCGTGGATCTTGCTGACCTCTCCTTCGCTTTTCAAGCTGATAAATGCGCAAATCGACTGTCCTGCCTCTGCTCTTTCCAAGATTTAATGATTGAGTTCAGGATTCCAGCTTATCACGATAGTCACGTTTTGCTTTATCGTTCCACAAACACCACAGTACAACTACTGAAGTTGGACCCTGTGTGCAGATTGATAATTTGGCAATCGTCCTGTTTGAATGTGGATTTCTTCAGATGACCTAGTTCTTAGCATACATATGTAATGTTACTTGAATCAAAGGCTGAACATGGGTATTGCCTCTTCAACATAGACTTGTCCACCAATGCAAGTACTCTAGCTCACCTCCTACGATTTTTTATAACTACATATTATACCACTTTTACACTATACAACAACACACACACACCACACACACACGTACGGCAACGCTTGGACACACGATTATCGCACAATTGTCTACACATAACTTATTAAACGACCTACGCACATGTGTAATGTAGTTTATAAGCAACCTGATTTTGTTGTTGTGTGTTATTTATTGCTTATTTTATCCGTATTCTTATATAATATACATTATCACTATTGTTAATCACACCTTTTAAATTGTTGAGTATATTTTTATAATATGAATTATTAACTTGTTATTTAATATTATTTTCAGTTTCTACTTAATTGTATGTTGTTGCATATATTCTTACGATTTTAATGCGCGCTGTTTACTGTTTTATTTTAATTTTACTTTTTGTTGTTCTTATCTGACAGGCACACTGCTCACTCACACACACACAACACACACACACAAACCAAACACACACCACTCACAGCAGCCACTCACACAACACACACACACACACAACACACACACCACAACGACACAACACACACAGCACACAAACACATCACACACACACACACACACACACACACTACTTTTTTTTTACTTTTTTCATTTACTTACATATCTTTTATACTGTGTGTTTGTTAATATTTTTCGTTTTGTATATTAAAATTTACTATTAATTATTGTTGTTATTATTAAATATATATGGTTGTTACTAATAATTATTTGATTTTTGTTATCATTTAATTTTATCTTTGATCTCTTAACTTTGTACTCACTCACACTTGCAGGCTCACAAACATTTGCACTTGCACGCAAACACACCTATTTGCAATATTATTAATTATAGTCAGCTCTTATCTGTTACAGTATTATCCTTTAATATTATTGCCTTTATACCAATTAGCTCAATTTTTTAGTCTGCATTGTTATTTACATAATATCAAACTATGTTTAGTGTTATTTACCTTTACTACATATTATTAGCTTGTATAATCAATTAATTAATTTCTTTGGAATTGTTACTTTAAATATATTACTATTCTTAGTCATAGCACTTTTTAGCTTGTTTTTCTTCTGATATTATTACTCACTTATTATATTTCTTTGCACTGTTTACTAAGTTGTACCACTTTGTCTATTTCTTGTATTATTGTATTATTGTTTTTGTCTGTCATCAAATTTATGTATGTAATGGCATTGCCGTTGAAATAAATAAATAAATAAATAAATAAAATACATAAATAAACCATCAATCTTCACCCTGCAACTGGTGCAGGTCAATACTACTGTCTGACATTTAGAAAACCCCTTTACCATCGTATGGTTTCTTTTTCAATATTTTAAAGAACATTACAGTTTTTGAAATAGTGTGTTGGTTATTCAATTAATATGATTTTTGATAGTCGTAAAAATCTTCTTCGTAAAGTATTTAAAATAGGTAAACAGTTTGTAAAAAGGCTTCATAACTAGTCCTGATCACCTTTGGTTGTTTTAGTCCTAAAGTAGTTTATGTATATATTTTCAAAGAGTAATCGGGTATTTGTTGGAGTAGTCTATTTAATTCAATGTACGATCAATAATCAATATAGCATTAGACTATGTGATTTGATTAGGTATGCTGAAATTACTTTAAACTCAAATATAACAAAGAGTAAACACATGTAGAAATTGCTAGCAATGTATGCTAAATCCTATCTGGATATGTTTATCTGTCCAACTACTTTGTTACTTGACGTGATATCACCAGTTTCCGAAGTCGAATAACACGTTTGTCTCAGGATCTGGTAAATGTCCCACCACAAATACGACATGCTCTCGTACATTTATTTAACAGCCCTCACATACTTTGTTACTTGGCGTGACATCACCAGTTCCCGACACTCAAGTAACACGTTTGTCTTAGGGTCTGTACATGTCCCGCCACAAATACAACATGCTCTCGTACATTTATTTGACAGCTCCTCACATATTTGTTACTTGGCGTGACTATTACAGTTCACCGACATAAGTAACTGTTCTGATCTCGGAGCTCGCGGTATTAGCTAGATTTCAGGCGTACGACATGCCACAATACGACTTATCTCTCTTAATGCCGTACATCGGAGATTACACGATATCTGAAATTTACTTACGAGTACATTAGCGTTTAGAGAATGTAAAGTGGGTCAACCTTACATATGTATACTATATATAAAATGTTTCTTTAATAAACAGAGGATACTATTCATACCTCTGATTTATATTAGAAGAAATGTTTGTAGGAGTTTCTGTGTTTATACTCAGATTAAATTATCTCACTAACTTTGTAAGTTTTTAAATGCGGACAAAAATATTATATATTTTATGAAATTTGACGATATGTTTGTTTCAGTTTATTATGGATAACTTGCCGTTGCGAAATTCAAACTAGTCGGGACTAATGTTACTTATCTTAGCTGACACTACCCATTTCCTAACCGCTATTAACTGATAAATACTTTTGGTATGCTTGATGAAAGTTCTACAATAAAATTTAATCGCCTCTTAACTGTTAGCGGTAATGTCGGAGACTATCAACCTCTTTCAGTGATCTGCGAAATTGACATAAGCAAGTAACTCAAGGCGTATGAAACTACGATAGCTTTACTCACTTCTCCTACCGTTGTGGCGGATGATCAGTACTAAATAATACCTCTTAGTAAAGCAGAATGACACTGAGAAACATCAGTAACTGAGTGTGTGATGCAAAGCTATGAATGTGTGTTTAAACTTCACCTTCAATTACTGTTCTGACCGAGATGATGTCCTGGAGACGTATAACATCTTCTAGTGAATGCGAACAAGTATGGACATTAATATCCAGTATAACTAAGGCAATGAACGAAGTCGATAGATTTATACTCGCCATCTGTTATCTCCTTATAATATTTTTTTCGCTCTGCCTTGAATGTCTAGACCTCAGATACACATCTGTAGAGTAGTGAAATATGTCTTTCTCAGTGTAAAGGTAGATAAAGCAGTAATTGACTGTATTGAAAGCTACGATGCAGGTTTAACTCACCTTCTCACTGTTACTAGGCTGCGCATGACTGTCGGCGACTCAATAATACTTCTTAGTGAAGCTGCAATGGAAGAATTAATATCAGTATCATGCAGTAATGGATAAGCTACGCAATTGCGGTTTATTTTACACTCACTCTTCTTACTGTAGCAGTGATCTGATTGTTAGGATCTATCTAATACCTATATGTTATCTATTTACATTACGAAAAAAGCATTTTCTGATGTAATGAAAATACGATGGTCTTAATCCCCTTTTAATGTGTACGGATGACGTTCCATATGATAATTATACCCTCTAGTAAAGCAGAATGGAACGATAAATCAGTATTAACTATACGGCAATGAAAAGCTCTTACGATAGATTATCTCTCCATTCTTATATTAGCCGCGCACTAGATTGCTCCCAGACCTAATAATTGAATAAGTACGATGGTTCTTAACATCACTCTTTCACTCGTACTGGTCTGATGTCGGACTAAATACCCTTTCTTAGCTGAAGTGAAATGAAGATACAAGCAGTAATTTGTGCGAGGGTAACTGAAAGCTGACGATGGAGTTTTTTATTAAACGCTCACCTTTCTTACTGTTAGCCGCGCTGAATTGTCTCAGGACCTAAATACCGATCTATATAGAGTAGTGAAATATGAACTGTATGTCAATGAAATGAAGATAAAATAAAGAGTTTTGATGTAATGAAAACTACAACTGGGTTTTAATCTCACCTTCCTTACTGTTAATCGATGATAGTCGAAAATCTAATTATTCCTCTATAAGTAATGCAGAAATAGGGATTAAATCTAGTAATGAATGCAATAAAGCGATACGTATAGATTTATCTCGCCCATCTTTATAATGCCAGGCTTGATGTCAGACACCTAAATACCATCTTAGATGCTAAGTGAAATCGGAGATATAAAGCTTCGTATCCTGAGGTATTGAAAGCTTCGATGGGTAGTTACTACCTTCCTCACTCGTTACTGGCTGATGTCGGGATTAAAAACAATAACCTCCTTAGCTCGACATTGTGAAGTGATGAGATACAGCAGTATCTTGAATGTTAATAAGAAAAGCAACGATAGGGCGTTTAAACTCAGCCATTTGCTTACTGATAGCCGGCTGATGAACCAGTACTAATAATACATAATCGTTAGTGTAAGTAGCAAATGGAGATAAAGCAGTATTCTGAGAGTATTGAAAGCTACGATGGGTTTAACTCACCTTCTCACTGTTACTAGGCCCATTTGATATGTCGCGGACTCAAAATTTAACTGATTTAGTGTAGTGACAATGGAGATAAAGCAGTATGTGCAGGTGGTAATGAAAGCTACGATAGATTTACTCACCTTCTCACTGTTAAAATTGCTGATGTCACGGGACTAAAATATACTTATCATTTAGTGTCAGCTGAATAATGGAGATAAAGCAGTATGTGAGGTAATGAAAGCTACGATAGATTTAACTCACCTTCTCACTGTTACTGGCTGATGTCGGGACTAAAATACTATCTTAGTGTAGTGAAATGGAGATAAAGCAGTATCTGAGGTAATGAAAGCTATGATGGGTTTGACTAACCTTATTACTGACGCAGACCTATCGTAGTGTATTTGGCTGTTATTTGATTCCATACTTCTCTTTTTGGATGATTATGTACATTCGGTAATTTATTTAACTATGCTTACTATTGTGGGAAGATTAGACTGAATTAAAAAACGCTTAGGTTAGGTTAGGTGGAAATATATCGAAACATTGACTTCACGTTTTTTACATGAAAACCTACGAATAAATTTATAAGAGACATAAGAGCTAATAAGTAATGACTAAACTAACTATCTATTTTACTAAACTAAAACTAAAAAAATTTATCAAAGAGACCTTTATAACAAGTAGATATATTATAAAACATAATTCTACCAAATAATATTGCAATATGACGTAAAGATAAAGTATGTAGTGCATACTAAATTAAAGTTTTATAATTGTCTAGGTTTCATTAAAATATTACTAATTATATTTTACAATAAGACAAGTCTAAAAGTAATTCTTTACGTTGAATTTATTTTTTCATAAGCGGTCACAAATTATTATAAGGTACTATGAACTCAATGCTTTGCAAACTATATCTCAGAAGCATTCTTGGAATTGTTTAGAAATCTTTTACTTAGCAAAATTTGAAAGACGGTCTGAGCTATACATGGATATACCTTAAAATGGTTGTGGGTAAATCCATATGTATGGCCTCCACCACCCTTAAACCTAAATATTTAACATATTTTTGGAAAATAATTACTATTTCAAAAACATCTTTAGTGGAGTACGAAGGATAAAATAAAATTCTTCCGAAACTTAATTTACTCTAAATTTTTGATAACTATAAAGACATTAAAAAAACTCAAAAGAAACTTATTCCAAATACATTATTACATATATTTACAGTTAGATGACCAAATGTCTTAGTTTGATTATCTAAATAAAAGGCCTTACCCGTCCCCATCCCCCTAACAAGATATGTGCAAATTCTGTCTTTAACTTCCATTTGCGATAAAAATGGAGAATATACATCAATTAATTGGCATATTTCCTAGTACCCTTAAGCAATAGGACAACGGTAGATAATTCGCACTATGGATTGTGTTTTAAAAGGTTAAATTTTTGTGAAACCAAAGCAAAAACAAAACATTGTTTTTGCCTCTTTGTGTTTTCGTTTGCTATTTTCTCGTGCTTTTGGGGGAAAGGGACATGCCCTCGTGAGAACTCTCTGCCTTAAACCATTGCTTAAGAATATTGGAACATTCCAATTACTGTATGCATATTCAATTTTAAGAGTAGAATGTTTACCAAAAATGGTGTTCAAGTAGTGTCCATCCTACTCCATTAAAGTATATTTTTGAAATAATAATTGTTTTCCATAGATATGTAAGATATTTAGGTTTAAGGGTGGTGGAAACCATTTGTCTGACCTTACCCAAAAATGTTATGGTATTTTTTACAAAAAGTTATGAAAAAAATATTAATAGATAAGTAGAACGCTTTTTATATTTTTTATAGAAAGGTTTCAAAAAAATCCAACAATGCTTCTGTGACATATTTCACAAATCATGAAAGCTCCCAGTTTCTTTAAATAATTATGACCACTTATCAATAACGTAGATTCAGTAGTAAAATTACTTATAGTATTGCCATATTGCAAAATACATTAAGCAATAGACGATTAAAAATGAGACAGTTAGCTAATAAAAGTTTGTTTTAATGTACAATACATTCTCGATGTTTTCATCATATCGCTTTAATATTTGGAAACTGTTTTGTTTTACAATATATATACTTGTTACAAAAGTCCATTTGTTAAATTTTATAATCAGGCCTATCATTTATTCTTGGAACTCTCTTATTTCTCTCTTATGGCACTTATAAATGTGTTTATAGTTTTCCATGTGAGAAACTTACAGTTAGTGATCCGATATACCTCCATTGAAACACATAGTTTATACTCTTAGATATCTAGTTAACGATAAGTGTCTCCTTTGTGTTTATTTTAACTCGGTAAAATATATCCAAATTGTTAGAAAAATTAAATAGCTTACCAAATGAACATATTTCGTCCAAACAGGGAAGTATAGAATCGAAAAAAGGAACAAATCGAACAAACAGTTTTCAAAAACCTCTTATCTTGAGTGTAGCTTTCATTTGTAAATAGAGAACAACTGTTTCTATAACACCTGAAATATTTTTTATTCCGTAACTGTGGCTGTTTACATAACTATTAAAATAAGAATAAGGGTAATATGAATAATAATTTAAATACCCTTTGTCATGAACATGATTGCTAGTTTCAATACTAAAATGTCAATAACAATCATCCATTAAGAAAACAGTATTTAAACAAATAATAAAGTTGGTAACTTTAAACATCAACAAACGTTATGTATTGGTCTTACGGTTTATTATTAAATTGAAATCAATAAGTAAGTTTGTTCTCATATAAAATTTGGCAATTTTTTTTCAATTTAGGAGCTATGTAATATGGTATTTAAATAAAAATGTTTATGAGATACGAATATTTTCGGGCATATAACCTTTATCGTTTAGATATCTTAATAGTAAAATTATAAAATAGAAAATTACTTATACATTTTCTTTGGACAATTAATTATTTTCCAACTATTTTGCAATTAATTCATATTCAAAAATATAATTTTTATTAAAAAAATATGTATTTATTTCTTAACTATGCAAAAGAATATTATTCAGTTAAATAGTTGCAGTAAAAAGATATAGGCCCTAAGTAGTTTTTATAATTTTTTCAATATTTTAAATAGTTTATGTGACGAACACGTTCTATTTAATAAAATTATTTTTAATTTTCCTTGCAAAACATAACTATATATTGAATATTCCTCACAAAAGAAGAAAATCAAGTGACCCTTAAACATTCTTTTGAATCACCCTTAAGATAGTGCCTATTTGACTGCAATTAATAAACAATTAACTAACGAGTTTGAAAGAGTGATACTTTTATGCTTTAAAAATAGATATTTTAAAACGCATAGTCAATGGTATTTTTGTTTTTAAGTTACTAACAAATCATACCAACAATTAAATACTTTTAACAGAGTGGGGAAACAATCTTTAGAGTGTCTGTTTGTACGGCGGTTTGTGGGTGAGCGAGAAGGAAATATCTGTAAACGATAACTGTTCAGGCAGATTCAAAGGAAACTCTTACCGTAAATTCTCCTTACTTTATGTAAATAAAAGAATTGGGTAAATACCTCATAGTAAATAAAAAAACAGAATATTTCCCTTTGTATAATTTGTATTTCTTTAGTCATATATCTTTAAATAAATATTGATTCCTTTGTGAAACCCTCTTTTCTGAGAACGGTAGGTTCGGTTTACTGAAGTCGATCACCATAGTATTTCTACATTTTGTACTTATACCATAAGTGTGTGTTATGTAAAGTGCATTTGTACATTATTTTTAACAACAGGGCAGTATGCTAATTAAACCATTTTCGTCAAAAACACCAACATATTTTTTATTTCAGTCAATTAAGCATTTATAAACAGAGTTTAATTAAGAACACATTCTTTAACTACGCGTGTTTGTACTACATAACGGTATACTATGTGATTTTACGATAACATTTCGATTAAAGTGAAGATAATATGTACATTGTGTTGAATATATTGTCTCCATTGATTATTAATAATTTATGTTTTACATAGCTATTATATTAACATGTTATATTGATTCAATATATAATACCAAACCAAGTTCCCAAATTAAGTTTTATGTTCATCTTTAGGAACAAAAATCTATGTACCTTAAAATCCATTAGGAAACGTTAAAAGGTGTTGACATTAACCGCAATCAGACTTCTTCCTGTAGTTAAATTACACAACACCAGTGTCTAACCTAACTGGAACAAAGAATTAACAGACATCCTTCTTCCTTCCCTCCTTTTTGCTTCCCTCTTTCTTGCTTCCATCCTTCTTGAATTCCTGTCAGGTTTGTGTTTTTCTTGTTGCCTCAGTAAAAAAGGAATTCGGACTACTTCATGAGCCTTTAAATATTGTTAAGACTAAAAATACACAACTCCTAGTTTATATTATTTGAGATTTGAAATAATGATTTTTAAAACGCAGTAATTTGTTTACAAACTCTGGTTTGCTATCAACATGTTTATTTTACTCTCTGAAAGCTTGTTTGTTAATTAAATAAACACCATACGGGTAGCAATAGTAGTTTAATGAAATGAGTTTTAATATGTTTGTATAATAACTAACTGTAAATTATTGTTCATCAATTAATTACTGTTTTTAAAACATAATAATTACTTAATATAACAATGATTAGCCAATAACTATATAAAATTTGCCAACATATTTATATAAATGTTCGATGGGGCTTCCAAACACGCCTGCAGCCTTCTGTCCCACAACTAAGCAGACTGAGGCACCCATCCTGTTTAGCAAACAAGGTCGTTTTACACAAAGGCCTTTCGAACCTTAAAGTGATTCACTTCGGTAAATAGGCTTTCAGTCAATAAACTCAATATATCCAAGAGTGAACTGACAGTCTTCTTCGTCTTAAACAGGTACTGGAACATTTGTTAAAATCATTAATTAAATTAACAGTATAACTTTTAGCAATGCCTGTGAATCCAACTACTGGTCCCAGACACCTGTAAGAGGGACTACAAATGGTCTGCTCCTTCTAAAGATATATACCGGAGCTCTCACATCACTATCATAAACAAAGATGCTGTGGCCTAGCAGTATTCTGTGAAATCCACAGTACTAATGCAGAATGAACTGATGTAGTTTGAGCAATAATTTATATCAACATCAAACTACATCATGTTTACTTAAACTCTTCCAGGACTCTTATACTCCAGGAGCCGGCGTTGCAATACCTATTCCTAGGTAATATAATTTCCAATATCACTGATGAATTTGTAAATGGCTAATTGCATTTAGAACTATTTTAACTTACTAAAAAAATTCTCGAATACTCTAGTAGGAATAATTTATTGAAATAAATGTTTTATATCAATACTTTGGGCTGATAATAACAGGAAACGTAACAGTTAAAGTAACAATGTCCTTGTTATTAAGGCGTTAATTTACAGGTTCAACAAATTTAGTTTTAATTTGAGAGAGTAGAGGAATACAAATTAAATTATAAAGAACATTTTATATTTGATTATGATAAACCCTATAGTCCATTGTATTAATATAATAAACATTCTCGATAAAATCTACACGAGAAGAAAACCCATTAAAATAATAATAATAATATATTTTTATTGCATCTTGTTAACAATTGACAAAATTGTATCGCAATAGTCATTAATAAATTAAATAAAATTTGCCATCCATTCAATCACAATAACACTTTCAAACATACATTTTTTCACGCACCCAAATTCCCATTCATTCGCCAATTATACCTCCAAAATGTCCTCCAGTGTCAATTGTAAAATTCAGTGGCTTCCCAATTATATGCAAAAAAACTCGTCTACAATATAAAATGCCAGTTTGGCCAAACATTTCTTGAGACGGTTCTTAAACGCCTTGGGTCTCAAAACATAAATGCTTGATGAAAGCTTTTTGCAAAGACTGTCAACATGTATATTCCAATTTGTAAACCAATACATGTAAATGAGATGGTGTTGTCTTAACAGGTTTTGAGGGAACAGCTAAATACACAGATACATATGAGATAATGGATTCAGACTATAACATCTCAAATAAGAAAAAATTAAAATTGAAAAGCAAAGTAATTCGTAGAAGAGTTCCAACAATTGAAGTAACTTAACAGTACGTTTTCAACCGCGAGCAAGTTACTAAGGAGTTCCAGAATATTTACACATTTATACTATGTTTATTCTGCTATTTAACTATTGAAATCAACCCACTTAAAATATGTATCAGTAAGCCACTCCTTTCATAAACTACCTATCATATATCCCCAAATCACCTTTAAGATTAAATTAAATGCTGTTTAATTGAACTCTCACAAATTTTCTGTACAACTGTTGTACATAGTTGATACTAAATTTGAAACTAGAGACTTATTAACTTAGTATACATCTCCATAATAAAGTGAACAGACATAATATTCTTTTAGATGAATCATACATACATTATATGCTTTGTTTGTTTAAAGTTTAATATAAATAATATAAAGGTCATAAGTTTGTCCAAACTGTTAAAAATCGTATATGGGACCATCCATAAAGTATCTCAATAAGATGTTATTGATCTTAGGTTTATTTCCTCCTCTCTTCAACTACCATTGTGCTATACTTTATAATATGCTTCCAATTTATCTATAATTCTTTCTGTTTCTACAATAGTGGCCAGGCTGTCCCTATAAACATCATAAACACAATTATTGCTCCACGTAAGATCGTAAACATCCCATTCAGGCCAAGTCGTAAATCCTTTCAAGACCACTTCCGTCAAGAGCATATAAAGTAGCTGAGTTAAATGTCCGTAAACCGTTTTGGATCAGATTACTTAGCTCAGTTAGGTGTTGTTTTAACTGTTATCTGACAACTTAAATATTATAAACACTAATCTAACTTTTTATGAAGAATTATTACTTTGTATGAAGAAATATATCATTTTGTTAAAAGAACCGTACTAATTTGAAATATTTATTATCTTTTTATATAAATCACCCAATCTCCTTTTTAACCGTACTCTTCCAATTGCCCATTGATCTGGGAATCTCAAAGTAAAGGGGTGTACTTGTACAGTAGTACTATACTCTATTTCACATTGAGAATGCAGTACGGTAAGCATATAAGCAATGTTAATCAAATGAGAGTTTGATAGCTACAACTCTTTATAAAAACGTTGGCTCACTAATAAAACGTAAGTTCACATTTAAATTATTGTAGAGGAGGACGTTAGGAAGATGTTTATTGCATGTTATCAATGACAATATATTAATATATTTTTTTAAATGAAATATGTGCGTTAGAATTATATAGCTCTTAGAAATTCTGTTTTGCAAGGACACAATTAACGTGAACTGCATATTAAATCAGTAAATATTGATTTGAAATTTTGTGTGAACCTGATACAGAATTATTGGA
The DNA here is from genome assembly GCA_035578905.1 of Stictocephala bisonia. Taxonomy (NCBI): domain Eukaryota; kingdom Metazoa; phylum Arthropoda; class Insecta; order Hemiptera; family Membracidae; genus Stictocephala; species Stictocephala bisonia. The sequence goes on from JAQJVL010004716.1 coordinate 14,981, forward strand.
TGCTGACTGTGTTAGTATTGTAGTAGAGATTGTAGGCGATAGGTTGGATGCTCGGTCCTCTTAATACTGACATGGCGTCCGCTCAATGGTTGCTATCTGCGTAGACACTACTAAAGAAGTCTGGGGTGTCTATGTTGGGTGATAATCATTGTACGGATGTTGTGTGGGGGTGATAACTGAGTATCAAGCTTGTAAATTAGCTGAAAATCAGCCCAGCACTACGTGGTTCGGATTCCACGTAAATCAGTAGGTTCCCTAGTTTCCCTGGCTGTTGGGCTATTAATAAATTGCCTTTTCTGATGAACAGTTGAACTCAGTTAGTAACCAGACTACACTCATTCACACTCATCCAATACTCATATCATCATTCATATTCGCCTTAAAATACGCACAACGTTGTGTCGGCGTCTCATATGTAAGAATGTAGAAATATTAATAAATTATATAATAAATTGAATTTACTATTATGTAACAAAAGTAAAAAGTAATTTACATTTTCTAGAAATTACATTAAAAATTCAACTTGTAAGGAAGTTTTTTATTTGTTAATCAGGAAAGCTTCGTCAGCGGTAAAATTGTTTTTTATATGAACCTTTTGAACCTTGAACAAGGAACCAAATAAACATTGGCACTTGTTTTTTTATTTGAAACTTTTCCCCTTAATAAGCACAGTTCAGTCGATAAAAAGTGACAAAGAAACACGACCATCTGCGAGCGCGGTGGACATCGTGTTGGTGGCTGGCCGCACTCTGAACCAACCGCAATTCCATTGCTGCTGCAATGACTGAAGTGAACTCTGAAGAAATGCAATTCATTTTTTACAAAACCTATTATGATAAAAAATATGCTGCTTAAAGATGGATTTATAATGAATGTATTCATAAAGCCAGTTATTATTTTTCATTTATTTTAATGGCGCATAAAATCATTAGAATGGGTGTTACATATAGTGTACATTTTTAGTCACCCGTCCATTCCAAGAGAACAAAGAGTGTAGTATGTTGTTGATCTTTCTTAACTCATTACTTTTTATAAATTATTGTCTTTAAAAAATGCTTGTAAATAAAATTTTTGGTTCATTGCACGGCAATCACCATATCACCTTTGCTGGTGTTTTTTTTTCAATTCTGTAAAGCGTAATCAAACAAAATATTCAAATTTAACTGTGATTGTTGTTACAATGGTAACACTACTGGCTGGAACTTATCAGTTTACTCTGGATAGGGTTGCCATACGTCCGTATTTTGTTTTTACTATTACTTTGGGCAATCGTCAATCGACAACAGTGAGAGACAATTGTGTATTGTATGATGACTCATATACTATTCTATATTAAACTACCACACACCCCGCCCTTAAATTAAATTGTTACATCTCTTGTAATTGGCCGAAAGTAAAAGTGTGAAAATATTTGAAAGAGTTTTGGAATTTGCTCTTTCTTTACCTAGTACTTCGGCATCAGTTGAACGAGTTTTTTTTCCATAAATTAATATTTCTGGACACCCGATCGGAATATACAGTCAGTGGAGAAGGTCGAAGCTATTCTGAGCATCAACATTAACAGTGACATGTCATGTACAATTTATGACAATTTAACTGTGACATATTTTGTCAGCTGAGGTAAACTGAGTTCGGCCAACTTAACTTAAACTTAATGAACTACTTACAAGAAATTTTAGTATTGTATTACTATGAATTCTTATAATTAAATATAGTTGTAATACTAATATTAAATATCACAGCGCCGTTAGTATAAATTTCCCAATTTAACAACCCAAATTGCATATCATAAAATGTATAAGACCGTTTAAAACATTTCCCCCCCACCAGACCCCCAAGTATATCTGATGTCCGTATTTTACTTCGAAAATGTATGGCAACCCTAAATCTTGGGGTGTTTACTCCTTTGCATCAACAGAAGACAAAATGATCGAAAGGGCCAAACAAGTGACACGCCCGCCTCGTCCTTATTGATGGTTTACAGATAATATATTACGCATACTTCACTGGTTTATTTATTTGCAATCTAATTTTTCACTAAAAGTAATTATTTATTAGAACATAATGAAATGTCTTAAATACGAAAAGCGTACATAATAAATTGTAATTATATTAATACAAAATAATGATTTTATTCATCTATTTTATTTTATTTCTCTTATTATCACTAATATTTTTCTTATACATAAATACACATTCTTAAAAATATCAAAAGATTTTTCATGGTTAATAATTTGTTTAATTTTAAATAAATTTTTAAGTAAGGAGGACTCCATTCGTCCACTTTTTAAATAATTTCAGTAACAGTTTAATTTCATTAACGTTTCAAAGATATGGTTTCTAAAACAAAAATATTATAATATATATCCTACCAACACCGTGTCAGACCCAACAAGTTCAGCACGCAGACAGACAGTGCTCTATATTTTTGCACCAGATAGTAGCTGAGCACTTGTCATAAGCGCCGTACTGCATTTTCAACTTGATATAAGAGCAAAAGATGTTATCACCCGATCACCAGCTCACCATTTACTTAGTAGAAGCAAAACGTTACAATTAATTTATCACCTAGCCAACTTATTATACTGTGTTTTTATTTTTTTAGTTAGAAAAGAATGTTAGCTAAACGGAATTGTTAGTAACATTCTTCAAGCAGAAAACTTACTGTAATAGGCAATGTTTAATATATTTTAAACATTCATTCCACATCAGACTTCTTACGGTTAAGTTAGCAGGGCTACCATCAACCAAAGAAGAACACAATGCTCTTATGAACGTACGTGGGATATTTAATGTTACTTCACACTTTTAGATATGGTTAGGAATATTTGCCCATAATTGTATTACCTTTCATATTTTTGTGTTGTTATATATAAATTGTTATATATAATGATTAAAGCACAGCTTGATAAGCTAAAGGTTCTCAGTTCGATCACAATTATAGTCAGAATACATTTTGAAAGGGGTTAGATGATAGCAATAATCTTTTAATTGGTCTTTTAATACATTAATTAGTAACACTTCGTGAGCAATAGTCAGCTTTAGTTAGTAACAATGACATTTCTCCAAATGGAGACTTATATAATATTTACATTATAGTAATCCAAGTTGAACCCGTATTACGATAATGTAAATTATAACTACATTTGCTCATCTAAACTCATTATATTTTTTCAACATTCATATTCGCCACTATATTGAAGATTGGGTCTGAAGAATTATTATAAAAAACAAAACGTACTTATTGCCATGGCTATTTTTATAAACATTCCATTAGTGTTTATCCTCTACAGCATAAAAAGTAATATTTTCCAATCTTTAATTCTCACCTGTTGAACTTAGCTTGGCTGAACAGATGAAATGAAGCTTAGCAGTTTACCAATATACTTGTAATACTACTGCACTTGTATGTGCAGGCAGGAGGGTCTGTACCTCTGTACTTGTATGAGTGGGCAGGTGGATCAGTACCACTGTACGTGTATGAGTTGGCAGGTGGATCAGTACCACTGTACGTGTATGGGTGGGTGGGTGGATCAGTACCACTGTACGTGTATGGGTGGGCAGGTGGATCAATATTTCTGCACGTGTATGGGTGGGCAGGTGGATCAATACCACTGTATGTGTATGGGTGGGCAGGTGAATCAATACTACTGTACGTGTATGAGTGGGCAGGTTGGTCAATACCACTGTAAGTGTATAGGTGGGGAGGTGGATCAATACCACTGAACGTGTATGAGTGGGCAGGTGGATCAGTACCACTGTACGTGTATGGGTGGGCAGTTGGATTAATACCACTGTATGTGTATGGGTGGGCAGGTGGATCAGTACCACTGTACGTGTATGGGTGGGGAGGAGGATTAGTACCACTGTATGTGTATGGGTGGGTGGGTGGGTCAATACCACTGTATGTGTAAGGGTAGGGAGGTAGATCAGTATCACTGTATGTGTATGGGTGGGTGGGTGGGTCAATACCACTGTACGTGTATGGGGGGGGCAGGTGGATCAATAACAATGTATGTGTATGGGTGGGCAGGTGGATTAGTACCACTGTACGTGTATGGGTGGGCAGGTGGATCAATACCACTGTATGTGTATAAATGGGCAGGAGGATCAGTACCACTGTATGTGTATGGGTGGGGAGGTGGATTAGTACCACTGTATGTGTATGGGTGGGTGGGTGGGTCAATACCACTGTATGTGTAAGGGTAGGGAGGTGGATCAGTACCACTGTATGTGTATGGGTGGGTGGGTGGGTCAATACCACTGTACGTGTATCGGTGGGCCGGTGGATCAATACCACTGTATGTGTATGGGTGGGCAGGTGGATCAGTACCACTGTACGTGTATGGGTGGAGAGGTGGATTAGTACCTCTGTATGTGTATGGGTGGGTGGATGGGTCAATACCACTGTATGTGTAAGGGTGGGTGGGTGGCTCAATACTACTGTATGTGTGAACGGGTGGGTTGGTCAACACCACTGTACGTGCTTAAATAATATTAAATATTATTTAATACTAGAGGACACTCCTGCACGCTTTGCATCCCAACCCTGACGCGATCGTTACACCCCGTCCTTTGGCTTCGGCATGTGACTCTTGACTACAAATAATAGCAATTACCTGTATAATGTAAAATCACAATATTAAATTTATTTACAGTATCTCATTTTCATTTACTTTTGCTGAATATTAAACTCTTATTGCACCAATAGAATAATGTCAAATATACAAAATAAACATATTTATTTATTTAGAAAACCACTATTATTAATTTACTTAAATCAACCTAATGTTATCCTTATGGAACAATCTTTACGGGGTGGTTTCTACCCCTTAGAAGTGTTTTATCAAGAAGTTATCTTATGCAAAAGATCTGGATCACTAAACAACAATATTATTTAAGACTTTACGGTAAAATAACTTTATTTTTCAGTGTTAACTCATTTTTTGATTGGTCTAAAAAGGGTCATTAATATTCATTGCATAGGACATTTCTTCGTCATTAGTAGATTATTGCTTTGTCAAAGCATTCAATATAGTTGGTAATACTCGAAGATTTAGTAGATTGAGAAATTACTTTCTCATGTACCTTTATCCACATGATTCTTACAAAGTGTTTACGCAGCAATTAATCTATTGTTTGTCATAATAATTTCCTTGCTCATTCACTCCTTGCACTGATGGAACTTCTCCAAGTATGTCACCAGGTGACCACAACCACAACTTGTTGCATACTTGTTAATGTCGCAAACCTGTGCTCTCTGGTGATACAACTGATGTTTTATTCACATGGCATGCAACAATGTTGGAAGCTTGCTTATCGACAAACCACATCGTGTTGGAGAATTCATAATACACTGTACAACTGACTGCTAACTCCCACACTATATACTTAAAATTGAAGTGATTTTACATCCATAAGGAAACAAGAAGAACATTCATAGTTCTTAATGGAAATTTCCCACTCAGACACCATTCGTGGGAGAACCTGTTAAGTTTGTTTTAGGTCACTTAATTAAAAAGCGTGTGTATAGACCATTGGAGGATAACAATATGCACAACTATACATGCAATAAATAACACTTTATTACTTTCCAATGTAGGGAAGGAAGACCCAAATATCTTTATTGCAATAAGGTTTAGATTAGGATGTTGTTATAAACCGCTTTAACTATAAATTTTAAATGGTGAGAACAATTTGACTAACCATAAAGGAAGTTTTTTTGTAGTTTCTCATATACAATTGTAATTTTTATATTTTAAATAGAGTACGGATCCAATATTTTACTCCCCCAATAGTTTGTATGATATATATTTGCCAATGTTTTGGTATTAATACATTTATTTGTATTACTTATAATCTATACAAGTCGACTCAAATCTTAATTAACTGTTATAAGTGAGCTTATTATTATAGTACTATACAATTAAGATCGTCTATAGGTATTTAATATTTGTATTATATTTAATCAAACACTTCGGCCATCACAAATTAACAGAGTAAATTGTACCTTTAACCGTAGAGAGGGATTGAGACATTGGTGCTGAGTGTTTACGTGAGTTCATGAATTTTTAAATTTAGATATATCATCGAAACGACATAAGGCTTAGGGCACGGCCACATCAGCCAACTTGGTCACATGCGACCAGAGCCAAACTTAGGTCGTAAGTAGTGAATATCTGCTGGTTTTAGACCCAGTAGTGAATTGGTGGCAGAAATAGACTCACTTTCGGGTATCTTCGGGTCGATTTTCCAAGATGGCGACCACGTTCGGGTATCTTCGGGTCACGTGACCACCCCGAGCTCTGATTGGTCCATTTTTTTTTGATTTTCCAAGATGGCGGCGCCCATTTCCCGCCAAATTTCCTAACCTCACTTTTCCTAACCTCAAATTTCCATTTCCCGCCAAATTTCCTAACCCCCCTTCCCCCCCTCAAATTTCCCTCAAATTCCCAAATTTCCCTCACATTACCCACATTTCCCTCAAATTCCCAATTTCCCTCAAATTACCCTCAAATTTCCCCCCAAATTACCCAATTTCCCTGACATTTCCCCCAAATTACCCTCAAATTTCCCTCAAATTCCCAAATTCCCCCCACATTTCCCCTCATATTTCCCCCAAATTACCCTCAAATTTCCCTCAAATTCCCCAAAATGTCCTATTTTCCCCCAAATTCCCAAATTTCCCTCCAAATTCCCTTGTTATACTATATGATACACTTTTTTGTCCAATATGGCGTCTTTTCCCTCCCGCACCCTCACACCCCGTGAGAAAATTCCCTTCCCAAAATTCCCTCATCCAAGATGTCAGCCTTATACTATATAAAATGTAAAAAGATGACCACCGGATCCAATATGGCGTCTTTCCCTCCCAAAATTCCTTATCCAATATGGCGTGTACTTCCGGCGACCGTCGACTACCTTCGTACACGTCGTCTGCTGGTCGGGCGCGCATGCGCGCCCTGTTACTCTACTCATATATACTCTATGTGCTCGACCCGATCGTAGCGCTCCCAACAGCGAAACATAAATATATATTAAACAAATTAGACATCACTTGACCTCAAAGGTCATCTGTTATCATATCTGCTTCCGTTACCACACAGGATGACGTAATCAGAGTTTCAAGTCTGGACAGGCACGTGACCCAAATACTACGTTCTGATTGGTTGCCCCCTCCCCCTCCCCCCTCAATCCCTATATAAACAACCAACACATTCAATCCGTCTCACTTCTGCTCTTGCGCTCGTACTGATCAGACGTGTCTTCACTTTGCTCCTACTTACGTAATTCTTGTAATTTTGGACGCTGTTCTCTGTACGGTATTTCAAAGTAATAATCAATATTTACCACCCTTTGTTTTTCTTCCGATTTAATTTTGTTTAAAAGATGGAATCCTTTTCCATATACGACAACCTCGTCACCATTTCCCGTAGGTTCGATACATCCGATCCTGATCTCCTTACCGTTCTAACGGAACATAAAAACAAAATTATGTCTGAAATAAATAACCACCTAAACAGGCTCGGGGGAGTTAAATGGTATATCGCAGACCAGATTAAATTTTCCAAAACAATAAACAACGAAGAAATCTCAACAACACCCTTCTTTCACGGCAAAACCCGTCCTTTGCTACCTTCTGATTCTCTCGATATTCAGCATTCCGAGGCTACAGACAAAATTTTAGAAAGCGTGGCTAAGTGGGTAAGTCAAGGTAGTGGGTGGGTAATAGAAAACGTTTTACGCCTAGATCTGTTCATTGTACGTTCTGTTCATAAAGACACTCGTTGGACACCTCAGGAAAGTTGTGTCCACCAATCAGCGGGATTGGGATCGGAAGGTGCCCATTTTCCTCCTGGCGTACAGATCTTCGGTCCACGATACTACGGCTTTCACCCCAGCGAGGACGATCTTCGGAAGGGAGCTGCGGCTGCCTAGTGACCTCATGTTCGTTCGGCCTGCCACCTGACGCAAAGCAGCCCGCAACGGACTACGCCTGCGAGCTCGTCGACCACCTACACGACACTCACGAGTTCGCTCGTCAGCACCTAAAAATGGCCAGTGACAAAATGAAAGCTCGCTACGACCGGCAAGCCAATTCCACTGGATTCCAGGTGAACGACCTGGTGTGGCTCTACAGTCCCATCCGGAAGAAGGGGAGATGCCCGAAATTTCAACAGGATTGGCAAGGACCTTATCGGGTAGTGACACGAATCAACGATGTGGTCTACAGGATTCAAAGACACCCAAGAGGCAAGATGCTTGTGGTCCACCTTGATCGCCTAGCACCGTACCATGGAGCGGAAGCTGATCGGGACGATCAGCCTTAAGGAGGGGGCAGTGTGACATTCCGAGTGGCCTCTATCCTGGGAACCGGTGATGCGGAAGTAATGGATGGGTCGCTGACCACCTGCCCTGCTTGTTTACAACCTTTGGGGCACAATGGCTTACGCATGAACGCCCCTTTACCTCTTCAATATACTTCTAGAATCTTCTGGGTTGACGAGCCAGCTCTGTCATGGAACTTCGGACGCAGGGGAATTCAAGAAACTTCTAGATGGAGACCTGCAGGTGATATATACGGCCCGGATACCAGCGCTAGTCAGTCAGTCAGTCAGTCAGTCAGTCAGTCAGTCAGTGAGTGAGTCTAGAGCCTACAGCCCGGGTGTTTGCAGCGACAGTGAGCGTGAAGTGTCCGAGTATAGTGAAGTGGTCTACGGAGAAGTTACCGGTGAGTGGTTCGTTGTGGGGATCAACGAAGGAGCAGTGCGGTACTTGTGGACGACTTCTGAAGGGACACTGAAGAAACTGTGAGTGAACTGTTAGCTTTGGACTGTAGGTAGTAGGGAATCTAGTAAAGTCAATTAGTAGTCAGTAATTGTAGGGAATCTAGTAGAGTCACTTTATAGTTAGTAATTGTAAATAATAGTAGAGAATCTAGGAAAGCCACTTTATAGAGCTAGGAATTGTGATTAAAAGAAGGGAATTTAGTAAAGTCACTTTACAATTAGTAGTTGTAATTATTGATGCCATCGAAGATTGTAATTATAGATTAGTTTAACTGTAACAGTAGGCCTAATAGTAAATTGTACTTTTCACAATAGTTAAAGTTAAGGAAATGATCCATTTAATTATAATAAGTTAATTTTATATATTCAATAAATTTAGTAATTGTTTAGTATAACGTGTTGCTTATTTGTAAAACCCACATAGTGATTAATTATTTATAAATTAGGACGTGTAAAAACGTCACACTGGTGTCAGAAGTGGGATAGATTTGTTGATCAACACGTTTAATATTTTTATCTATTGAAAGTTATTGTTAAGCTGTTTATTGAATTCATTTACTGTAATTCTATATTGTTCAGACGTAGTTTTGCAAAAGAACGATGGCATCTAGTGGAGTTAAGTTAGTAGACTTAAAAGTGGCTGATTTAAAGCGTGAGTTAGAAGATAGGGACTTAGATCATACTGGAACAAAATCAGTTTTAGTAAGTAGACTTAAGCAGGCAATGCTAGAAGCAGGGGATGATCCAGAAACATTCCTTTTTGAAACTGAAGCTAGTTCACTTAAGTCTATGATTACCAGAAATGCAGAGAAATTACAAAGTGACTTAAACAGAAATGTCGAGAAATTACAAAATGACTTAAAAGGAAATGCAGAGAAATTACAAAGTGACTTAAACAGAAATGTCGAGAAATTACAAAATGACTTAAAAGGAAATGCAGAGAAATTACATAGTGACTTAAAAGAAGTGAAAGATGGCTTAACCGAAAAACTAAATAGTAATTGTAAAACCTTGAAGGAAGAGTTAGCTACAGAATTTAATTATAAAATTTGCCAAGTTCAAGACGAATTTAAAAAACAATTAGATGACTGTTCGAACGAATTTAAAAAACAATTAGATGACTGTTCGAACGAATTTAAAAAACAATTAGATGACAGTTCGAAGCAATTAGGTGATAGGATTAGGGTTTTAGAAGAAATGGTTCAGGGGAGGAAGGAGTCAATAACCTGCAAAGAACCACCTGGGATCTCAGGAAGTGGACAGCAACCGCCCAGCCTGGAACGTCGGTCCAGTGTGAGTCCACCCGTAAATAACGCAAGTTTACCAACCTTTGACGGAAAGATGTCCTGGGAAGATTTTATTACTTTGTTTGAGACTGCCGCTGCTGTCTACAATTGGCCATCATCAGCGAAGGCGTCCATGTTGTGCCTTTCACTTCGAGGAGAAGCTCTGAGCGTACTGCAAACCGTTCCACTTGCTGAGTGACAGAATTACGAAGATTTGATTAGACGGTTGGAAATGCGGTTCGGACATAAACACATGGAACTGGTCTACAGATCTCAGCTCAGGAGTCGTCACCAGAAGTCCAATGAGAGTCTTCAAGAATTCGAAGCTGACATCGCACGATTAGTGAGGGGCGCTTATCCCACAGTGGACGAAGCTGTTTACGAGAGCCTATCCATTGAAAGGTTCCTCGATGGACTGCGGGATTCTGAGACGCAGCAGGCTGTAAAGTTGGCCCGGCCTAACACTTTAAACGAGGCCCTGACGCAAGCCTTAGAGTTTGAGGCCGTAAAGCAATCCGTCCGGGGCCAGGCACGTCTGCGAGGAGTCTACGCAGAGGAAGAAGAACCTATGAAGATAGAAGACATCGTAAGAAAAGTGCTTGATGCCCTGAGGGACCGGAAGAAGGAGATTCGCTGTTGGGGGTGTGGAGAGTTAGGCCATCCCCGAAGTAAATGCCCGAGTAAAGCCTCTCGGGGAGCAGAGGCAGGAAAACTAAAAAGGGTTGATGGGAAGGGGCAACTGTCAACCCAGCAACTTGAGGCCCCAGCTAAGAGCATCATCGTAGCATCTTTGTCAGGTCAGACCAACAGCCTTTACATAGACGGATTGGTAAACGGGGAGCCCAGAAGCCTTTTGCTTGACACTGGTGCAACGATGACGATATTGAATGAAGATATTTGTCCTTCCTCAATGAAAATAACTCCGACGACCTGGACAGTGAAGACTGCGACTGGGGACTTTGCCAGCGTCCGCGGGGAGACAGTTGCCACCTTCTGCATCGGGGGTGCATGTCTTGAGCATCGCGCTCTTGTAGCTGACATTGAGGAGGACGTCATACTCGGCATGGACGTGATGACGAAACTTGGCTTACAGTTAGACCTCAGGAAAGGAGTGACGACCATTGGGGGAGAGGAAGTTGCTCTTCAGCATAGGAAGAATTTATCTTCTTGGGTGCGCTTGTTGAAGGACGCCACTCTGCCACCTCGAACTCAGAAGTTCCTCAGAGCAGAAATGGACAAGACTATTCCGGAAGGCCAGACCTTAATGCTGGAACCAGTTATAAACGACGAGGAACTTGGACGTGGGGTACTTGTAGCAAAAACACTGTTCAAATCTTCTAAGGAAGTTCCAGTCCGTATAATGAATTTGAATGACCATCCTGTTGCATTGAAACAAGGTAAGCTCCTAGGTAAATGTTCTCCGGTTTCTTCTGTTTCACGAGCTGATAGGAATATCTCTTCAGACCATAAAAACCTTCCAGAAGACATAGCGGAGTTTGTAAGAGATGCATGCAGGGGAATGGCATTGGATCAAACGAAGCAAGTCGCAAGGTTAATAACAGAATATCAAGATGTGTTTGAAACTGCTACGGGGCCAAAAGGTAGAACAACTGTGGTTCAACATAAAATTGATGTTGGGGACGCTAGACCAATCCGTCAAATACCTAGGAGACTACCCTGGGCGAAGAGAGAAGAGGCAGAGCGAAAAATAAAAGAAATGGAGCAAGATGGAGTGATTGAGCCCTCCAGCAGCCCATGGACTTCGCCGGTAGTATTAGTAAAGAAGAAGGATGGGACTTCCAGGTTCTGCGTGGATTACCGTCTACTGAACAATGTTACGAAGAAAGACAGTTATCCCTTGCCCCGGATTGACGACACTCTGGATGCTCTCGGAGGCTGTAAGTTCTTCTCGACCCTGGACTTGAAGAGCGGGTACTGGCAGGTGGAGATAGCTCCGGAGGACAAAGAGAAAACAGCGTTTTCCATAGGGAATGGAAACGGACTTTGGCAGTTCACGGTGATGCCCTTTGGACTCTGCAATGCTCCAGCTACCTTCGAGAGACTCATGGAAAATGTGCTACGGGGACTGACTTGGGAAACTTGTCTAGTGTATCTGGACGACATCATAGTCATAGGGAAGACGTTTAACGACCATCTTCAGAATCTGGAGAAAGTTTTTAAGAGGCTTCGTTCTTCCAACCTGAAGTTAAACCTAAAAAAATGTAATCTTTTCAAGAATAAGGTTAACTATCTTGGACACGTAGTGTCGTCCGAAGGAGTGACTGTGGACCCGGAGAAGATTAGCACCGTGAAGGAGTGGCCTGTCCCACGTAACAAACATGAGGTGAGGAGTTTTCTTGGACTTTGCACCTACTACCGCCGCTTCGTGAAGGGCTATGCTGATATTGCTAAGCCACTGACCAAGCTCACCGAAGAATAGCGTAAGTTTGAGTGGACTCCGGAGGCTAGTGAGGCTTTTGAGACACTTAAAACTTCCTTTGCAGCGCTCCAATCTTAGGGTTCCCACGGTTTGGAGAGAAATTCATTGTGGACACGGACGCCAGCGATGTGGGTATAGGGGCAGTTCTCTCCCAAGTTCAGGACGACCATGAAGCTGTAATAGCTTACTTCAGCAGAACGCTATCCAAAGCAGAGAGGAATTATTGCGTCACCAGAAGAGAGCTACTTGCAGTCGTGAAGTCATTAGAGCACTTTCACAAGTACCTCTATGGACAGCCTTTCCATTTAAGGATCGACCATTCTGCCCTGACTTGGCTAATGAACTTCAAGAACCTGGAGGGACAGACAGCTCGATGGGTGCAGCGTCTTCAAGAATACAACTTCACCTCTGAACACCGACGAGGGAGAAACCATTCCAATGCCGACGCCCTGTCTCGCCGACCTTGCCCAGAGGGTTGTAAGCACTGCTCCAAGGTAGAAGAAAGGAATCTGTCCGTGGAAGTGCACTGTGTCTCTTTGGAGCCAGCTAGTGGATGGGAGCCGGAGGAACTCTGTAAAGAGCAGCTTGAGGATAGTGAGGTTGGACCACTGCTGCGGGAGAAGGAATCGGGGGCTCGTCCTAGCTGGGAGGCCATTGCAGCTAGGAACCATGTTTATAAGAGCTACTGGGCACAGTGGGACTCAATGAGGGTTAAGAACGGAGTGCTTATAAGAATCTGGGAGGCCCCCAATGGTAGGAAGCAGATTGAACAGATTGTGCTCCCCAGAAGTAAAAGAAAGGAAGTGCTGGAGGAGATCCACAATGGAGCATCTGGTGGGCACTTAGGTGTCAACAGGACGGTGGACAAGCTACGTCAGCGGTTCTACTGGTTGAACTTGAGGGCTGATGTAGAGAAGTGGTGCCGCCAATGTGATGTCTGTACTGGAAGCCGCGGGCCACAAACAAGAAGTCGAGGCAGAATGCAACAGTACAACGTTGGGGCACCCTTCGAGAGGATCGCCATCGACATCGCCGGTCCATTTCCCATGTCAGATGCAGGAAATAAATATCTCCTGGTTCTCATGGACTACTTTACGAAATGGCCAGAAGTATACGCTATACCAAATCAAGAAGCCGCAACAGTAGCTGGGTGCTTGGTGAACGAATTCATCTGTCGGTATGGAGTGCCACGTGAGCTGCATAGTGACCAAGGGACGAACTTCGGATCCCTGTTGATGAAGGAGGTGCTTCAGCGTCTCGGAGTGCACAAGACACGGACAACTGCACTTCATCCGCAATCTGATGGGATGGTCGAGAGATACATAAAGACACTCGTTGGATACCTCAGGAAAGTTGTGTCCACCAATCAGCGGGATTGGGATCGGAAGGTGCCCATTTTCCTCCTGGCGTACAGATCTTCGGTCCACGATACTACGGGTTTCACCCCAGCGAGGACGATCTTCGGAAGGGAGCTGCGGCTGCCTAGTGACCTCATGTTCGGCCTGCCACCTGACGCAAAGCAGCCCGCAACGGACTACGCCTGCGAGCTCGTCGACCACCTACACGACACTCACGAGTTCGCTCGTCAGCACCTAAAAATGGCCAGTGACAAAATGAAAGCTCGCTACGACCGGCAAGCCTATTCCACTGGATTCCAGGTGAACGACCTGGTGTGGCTCTACAGTCCCATCCGGAAGAAGGGGAGATGCCCGAAATTTCAACAGGATTGGCAAGGACCTTATCGGGTAGTGACACGAATCAACGATGTGGTCTACAGGATTCAAAGACACCCAAGAGGCAAGATGCTTGTGGTCCACCTTGATCGCCTAGCACCGTACCATGGAGCGGAAGCTGATCGGGACGATCAGCCTTAAGGAGGGGGCAGTGTGACATTCCGAGTGGCCTCTATCCTGGGAACCGGTGATGCGGAAGTAATGGATGGGTCGCTGACCACCTGCCCTGCTTGTTTACAACCTTTGGGGCACAATGGCTTACGCATGAACGCCCCTTTACCTCTTCAATATACTTCTAGAATCTTCTGGGTTGACGAGCCAGCTCTGTCATGGAACTTCGGACGCAGGGGAATTCAAGAAACTTCTAGATGGAGACCTGCAGGTGATATATACGGCCCGGATACCAGCGCTAGTCAGTCAGTCAGTCAGTCAGTCAGTGAGTGAGTCTAGAGCCTACAGCCCGGGTGTTTGCAGCGACAGTGAGCGTGAAGTGTCCGAGTATAGTGAAGTGGTCTACGGAGAAGTTACCGGTGAGTGGTTCGTTGTGGGGATCAACGAAGGAGCAGTGCGGTACTTGTGGACGACTTCTGAAGGGACACTGAAGAAACTGTGAGTGAACTGTTAGCTTTGGACTGTAGGTAGTAGGGAATCTAGTAAAGTCAATTAGTAGTCAGTAATTGTAGGGAATCTAGTAGAGTCACTTTATAGTTAGTAATTGTAAATAATAGTAGAGAATCTAGGAAAGCCACTTTATAGAGCTAGGAATTGTGATTAAAAGAAGGGAATTTAGTAAAGTCACTTTGCAATTAGTAGTTGTAATTATTGATGCCATCGAAGATTGTAATTATAGATTAGTTTAACTGTAACAGTAGGCCTAATAGTAAATTGTACTTTTCACAATAGTTAAAGTTAAGGAAATGATCCATTTAATTATAATAAGTTAATTTTATATATTCAATAAATTTAGTAATTGTTTAGTATAACGTGTTGCTTATTTGTAAAACCCACATAGTGATTAATTATTTATAAATTAGGACGTGTAAAAACGTCACAATACGTTGTAGAATAGTGAGTCTGTGTCAGTCATACAAAGTTTTATGTTTTTCCCATACTTTGCAATTGCCCAGTTGTAGTGAAAGTTGTACATTATTGATTTTAAAATTTCCAATACTGTAAATCCAACATAAATGGGTCTGTTTAGGAAAATTGTTTGTTTTTTTAAAGCCAATCCCGCGATATCTTTATTGTAAGCAAAGAAAGTCTTGAGTCTAGGACTAGCTGACCATTTAACCAATTGTTTCTCATTATTTACAAGTTTAAAATCAATACGAGACCTAACATTTTCCAAAGATTTACCATAGGTAGCGTTGTTCATTAACTTAAAAAAATCTTTTTCAAAGTTATTTTTAGACTGTTTTCTTTTTTCGGTATTGAAGTTAATAAATGGGGCTAGCCAGGCGGACTGTTTAAAACTAAGAACTCTGTGGATTTTGGTCAGTACAAGTCCTAATTGTAGGTAAAGTTTTAGAGTCCTGTAGTGTACAACGTATTTTGTTTTGTCACATAGAGTAGTTAGTAGTTTTTCGGTCTTGGTAGGTTTATAGTTCAGTTCGTCAAGTAGGTCCTTACAGTGTGGGGAAAGCATATCGTCTGTCACTACTTTTCTTTCTGGGGCCAGTGGGAAGTCAGAATGTAAGTCATGTAAATGGTCAGGGTAGTGTAAGTCAACTTCTAGAATGTAACCAGTGTCAGAGTTGTCGGGTACTTTTGTAAAGTCAATGTCTTGCGGGTCGATCCAGTTAAAGCCAGACTCTGGGAGTCTATCGGACATACTGGTCCCGTAAAGGTTGTTACAATCAAGATAAAGGAGGTAGTTGGTGGGTTTTGTCTTGTCAAAGTCGGGTAAGTAAGGGTTGTTGGCCTGGGCGTACCGGTTGGGTATCATGGAGACACCGCCCCGGATCCCAGACTCGACAAAGAGGTGCTGGTCAATGTCAGTGAGTAGTTCGAGTTTTACGTCTGTCATTTTCAGCATGGAATTCCATGCTAGTCCGGGGGCAGAGTTGACGTTACACGGGTCAATCCCGTAGTAAGTCATACTGGTCGTCCTAAAATTTTCAAATACGTCGGCAAGTAATAGTACGTCTGTGAGTAAGTATAGATCGTGGTATTGTTTCATAGTGGTCATACCAAAGGTTGACCACACAGTCTGTGTGTGTGTGTAGTCGTCGTCTGAAATATGTCTTTTGGTTAAGTCGTTGTAGAATGTCTCCTTGGGAGGCAGTTCAGTATCGTTAAATTTTGATTCGTCTGTCATGTAAGTGTAGGGAAAAACGCCTTTTCGTAGTAGTAAGTCTGTGTCAGTCATACACTGCTCTAAAATTTTGAATTTTGATGCCCCGTCAGTAACTAGGTTGGACACGAGTGTGTCCAAAGAAGCGTTTAAGAATTGAAGCGAGTCCAAAAATCTTAATGATTCAAGGGTGACTGAAATGTACCGTTCGCTAGTAGTAGCGATACATGACAGTTTTTCTTTTTTGAATTTGCCGAGTCCTTGAATAAGATGATGGCAGTCATAACCTCTGAGGTTATGGAAAAAGACTGGGATGTGGTCGGGGACTTTATAATTTAGATTGCATGAATTGTGCGTGGGTCCCAAGAACTGCCCCGTTAGGTGATTATGGTTGGCCACTTTGTCTTCGTCCAAAGGTTTTTGACAAAGGTGACAGGTGGTAGCGTTTTGGAAAATGATTTTGTCTTGTGGAGACATTTTAATCGGAATATTCTTTTTGATAATGGGTAAGAGTCCCTCAGACTCTGCAATCAAACAATTTAGAAACGTATCTACAACGTCGGGGCCACTATAGACTTTAGGTTGCTTTATGGGTTTACCGTCACTGTCAATAATTACGTAGCAAAAGCCAGAAGGTACGTGATGGGCAGTGTTGGTAGTATGTGAAGTAGATGGATTATTGAGTGTAGTAGGGATAGGTACAACAAAGGACTAAAAGTCACAGTAAATAGTGAAGGGTACTTTATGGGTTAGTGTGTAGTTTTTAAAGGACATGTATTTTTCGTCATCAGTAGGAAGTCTGGTCTTTTGTGCACCGTGTGGTGAACACAAAGGTAAGTGGTTAGTAAGTAAGTCTTTAGTCCAAAATCTGTGTAGGCAGTAGTCACAGTAGTAATATGCTTTATTATGTTTAGTCAAGTGAGCTAAAAGTTGGGATAAGTTGGTAATTAGGCAGTAGTGAGTGGTCGTGTCAGTAGTCAACAGTAACAAGTTGATGTGATGAACTCTAAATTTTTCTTTTGTTATTCTTAGTGGGTAAATTTCATCTTTTTCAAAACCAAATACATTAGAGATAAAGCAGGGTTCAATTTTTCAAATTTATCAAGATCGGAAATTTTGACAGGATACTCAATTCCGGACATGTTTAATTTGTTTTCGAGTTTTTTGTAATAGCTTATTCGCCTATGTCGGTCCGGGTACAAATGGGCAAGTACAGAGTACAGGAAACATTTTTGATCGTCGTTCTTAATATTTATAATTCCTTTAGTGGGGTGAGAAATTTTTTTTGGAGTAGGTATATAGGAAGAGGCGTACAAAGGTTGATATTTAACAATGAACAGATCTAGGCGTAAAACGTTTTCTATTACCCACCCACTACCTTGACTTACCCACTTAGCCACGCTTTCTAAAATTTTGTCTGTAGCCTCGGAATACTGAATATCGAGAGAATCAGAAGGTAGCAAAGGACGGGTTTTGCCGTGAAAGAAGGGTGTTGTTGAGATTTCTTCGTTGTTTATTGTTTTGGAAAATTTAATCTGGACTGCGATATACCATTTAACTCCCCCGAGCCTGTTTAGGTGGTTATTTATTTCAGACATAATTTTGTTTTTATGTTCCGTTAGAACGGTAAGGAGATCAGGATCGGATGTATCGAACCTACGGGAAATGGTGACGAGGTTGTCGTATATGGAAAAGGATTCCATCTTTTAAACAAAATTAAATCGGAAGAAAAACAAAGGGTGGTAAATATTGATTATTACTTTGAAATACCGTACAGAGAACAGCGTCCAAAATTACAAGAATTACGTGAGTAGGAGCAAAGTGAAGACACGTCTGATCAGTACGAGCGCAAGAGCAGAAGTGAGACGGATTGAATGTGTTGGTTGTTTATATAGGGATTGAGGGGGGAGGGGGATGGGGCAACCAATCAGAACGTAGTATTTGGGTCACGCGCCTGTCCAGACTTTAAACTCTGATTACGTCATCCTGTGTGGTAACGGAAGCAGATGTGATAACAGATGACCTTTGAGGTCAAGTGATGTCTAATTTGTTTAATATATATTTATGTTTCGCTGTTGGGAGCGCTACGATCGGGTCGAGCACATAGAGTATATATGAGTAGAGTAACAGGGCGCGCATGCGCGCCCGACCAGCAGACGACGTGTACGAAGGTAGTCGACGGTCGCCGGAAGTACACGCCATATTCGATAAGGAATTTTGGGAGGGAAAGACGCCATATTGGATCCGGTGGTCATCTTTTTACATTTTATATAGTATAAGGCTGACATCTTGGATGAGGGAATTTTGGGAAGGGAATTTTCCCACGGGGTGTGAGGGTGCGGGAGGGAAAAGACGCCATATTGGACAAAAAAGTGTATCATATAGTATAACAAGGGAATTTGGAGGGAAATTTGGGAATTTGGGGGAAAATAGGAAATTTTGGGGAATTTGAGGGAAATTTGAGGGTAATTTGGGGGAAATATGAGGGGAAATGTGGGAAATGTAGGGGAAATTTGGGAATTTGAGGGAAATTTGAGGGTAATTTGGGGGAAATGTGAGGGAAATTGGGTAATTTGGGGGGAAATTTGAGGGTAATTTGAGGGAAATGTGGGTAATGTGAGGGAAATTCGGGAATTTGAGGGAAATTTGAGGGGGGGAAGGGGGGTTAGGAAATTTGGCGGGAAATGGAAATTTGAGGTTAGGAAAAGTGAGGTTAGGAAAGTTGGCGGGAAATGGGCGCCGCCATCTTGGAAAATCAAAAAAAAAATGGACCAATCAGAGCTCGGGGTGGTCACGTGACCCGAAGATACCCGAACGTGGTCGCCATCTTGGAAAATCGACCCGAAGATACCCGAAAGTGAGTCTATTTCTGCCACCAATTCACTACTGGGTCTAAAACCAGCAGATATTCACTACTGTCGTAGGTTTGGTCGCAAGCAGTGGCCACATCAGCCGACTTGGTCGCATGCGACCAGAACAAAACTTAGGTCGTAGGTTTGGTCGCAAGGGGTGGCCACATCAGCCAACTTGGTCGCATGTGACCAGAACCAAACTTTGGTCGTGGGTTTGGCACAAAGGATGGCCACATCAGCCGACTTGGTCGCATGCGACCAGAACAAAACTTTGGTCGTGGGTTTGGTCGCAAGGTGTGGCCACACTGCACGATTTATTCACAGGTGTCATGATAACTTCTTTGAGTGAGAAAGATTTCTTCTTATCAATAGCTATGAGATCTTACATTAAGAAGTAGTGTAGATTTGCAGTGCACCCCATAAACCCTGTTCGTTTAACTCAATGCCAGTTCCATACTCTTATGGCATTTCTTAGGAGTGATAACGAAAATGTTTTCGCTTATTTTAGAATGAGAGTTAATTCGTTTGATGAATTGTTGTTATACGTTCAAGAATAAAATAAATAACAAAAAAAATAACACCTAGTTCAAATGATGTATTAGTGTTGAAGAGCGTTTGACAGTTACGCTGATAATATTAAAATAAAAATATTATCAACCACACAAGCATAATCATTTGTAAATTTGTTTTTTACAAAACTAAAATTCATAGATTAAAAATTAAATACCTTAAATAATAACACATCATATTACTTCAAACATATTTCAAAAAAGGCAAATATATAAAGAATTTTCGGTTTTATTATTCATTTATTATCTGAGAAGTGCAAAAATAAACCACAAAGTGAGGTATACATTTTTAGAGTAAAATATTGTTTAATTCGGTTAGATCATGGTTAAACACACTGCAAATTTCAGAATATTCCGATTCTGACTGTGTTGGGGAGAGAACACGTAGGTTTTATTTAACTGGATTTTTGGTATACATGGTTCTTAGTGCCCATATTGGAGATCTAAAATTGTATTTGGACGTATTAGTGTAGGTTGATATAGTGAAGTGAGGATGTTTGAGTTAGAACAGGGGCCATTTTGAGGGCCATTTTTTGTGCTTTATTACTTATGTATGGCTGTAAATAGTTTAATAAATTTGAGGTTGTGGGCTGAAAACTGGCATCATTGGTGAAGGAGTATTGGAAACAGGATAAAGAGCTTAATGCATGACTTGCGTAATGGCCATACAGACTCACATTTTTTTATCAACTAGGAGATTTTTCACTACTATATTGGCAGAAAATATAGTAAAAAATCCTTGTAATTCTACTTCTTCGCATGATTAATGTTGATGCCTGTCACTTTACTCTTTCAAGGTGTTATCTCACAGAGATGGCCGAACACATATTTTATTAATAAATAAATCAACGTCCAACATTTCAAACAGTATCGTCACAGAAAGTAACTTCATAAGCACACATTGGGAACTAAACTGAATCAGTCACTTTACTCAGGGGAGGGGAGGGGGAGTTTTATGTTGTGAATGTCACTTAATGTGTCCGGTGCCATAAGATAACACGGGTTGCATTCTTTGGTCGCTTGGTCGCAGCGACCAGAAAACGCAGCCTGATGCATCCAAAATCTGGTCTCTGGTCGCATAATGTGGCCACCTCCATTTGAATTCATACATTCAAAAAATTTCCTGGTCGCATACGACCAAGTCGGCTGATGTGGCCGTACCCTTACTCCAATATTTAGAAAGAAGACTATAATTGGTCAATGTAGAGGCCTACAGATCAAAATATCACAATTACCACTATTATGTGTACAATGAATTATAAGTTTAACCCCGTGGAAGTCATGAGTTATATTTCAGTTTACTTGAAACGTGTAAGATATAATACCGTCCAAAACATATTGTTGATCAACTTTTAATTAAAATTATTGTCTTATACGTTTGAAGTAAACTTAAAAACAACTTATGACTTCCACGGGGTTAAATGTAATACATAAATTACACAGATCATTAATGCTGGTTAGAATTTAATATTATAATGATAACAATATATTTATTTTTAAATTTATTACTTCAACTGATTAAAATACTAAATTGTCTAATAAATGACACCCCGCCCTCAACCCCATTGTTGTGTAGCGAACAAACAGGAAGGAAACCTAAATGACAATCACCAGTGACGTTTAATTCCGTCTCTTTCATTTCCGGGTAGAAATGTTAACAGCCGGGATTTCCTTTTACAGTTCGCTTCGTTCCAATGTATCAATATACACAGATGCTAATGCTTGGTAAAAACAGCAGATTCCTTTTATTTTGATATTGAATATTTATAACAAAAAAGCTAACCTTGTATCGTGTTCAAAAAAAGATTATTGAAATAAATCTATAGTAAGTTTTAAGTTATAAATAGACTTTGAAACAGTTGTTGTAGGTTAACCAGTTCCAATTAAAATGTAAATGAAGAATGAAGAAGAGTACTCATATGGCAAATGTCTTGTAGAAAATAATTACGGTAGTACATTTTAATTAAGTCAATTGAAAATCATGTTTAAAAAAATAGGAAAACAATGTAATAAGCTAATATAAATGACTATATACATCAATCTATCTATCTACGTCTTTTTGGTAAAACAGTACGTGCCAAATCAAGATAGAATTCGATTGGTTGAACGAAACTCAGTTGATGTGGCTGTTAGACAGTTAACTGTTCGATGGGTTGAACAAAACTCAGTTGATGAGGCTATTAGACAGTTAACTGTTCGATGGGTCGAACAAAACTCAGTTGATGAGGCTGGTAGACAGTTAACTGTTCGATGGGTAGAACAAAACTCAGTTGATGAGGCTGGTAGACAGTTTACTGTTCGATGGGTCGAACAATACTCAGTTGATGTGGCTGTTAGACAGTTAACTGTTCGATGGGTAGAACAAAACTCAGTTGATGTGGCTGTTAGACAGTTAACTGTTCGATGGGTAGAACAAAACTCAGTTGATTATTATGTTAGACAGTTAACTGTTCGATGGGTCGAACAAAACTTAGTTGTTGTGGCTGTTAGACAGTTAACTGTTTGATGGGTAGAACAAAACTCAG
This sequence comes from Stictocephala bisonia, assembly GCA_035578905.1. Classification (NCBI taxonomy): domain Eukaryota; kingdom Metazoa; phylum Arthropoda; class Insecta; order Hemiptera; family Membracidae; genus Stictocephala; species Stictocephala bisonia. Next base: position 37,468 of record JAQJVL010004716.1, read on the forward strand.
TTGATGAGGCTGTTAGACAGTTAACTGTTCGATGGGTAGAACAAAACTCAGTTGATGAGGCTGTTAGACAGTTAACTGTTCGATGGGTCGAACAATACTCAGTTGATGAGGCTGTTAGACAGTTAACTGTTCGATGGGTCGAACGAAACTCAGTTAGTGCGTAAATAAATAATTTTGTTTGTTTTTTCATTACAAATATGTTTTTATAAAGTTTAATAGCAACAAATATTGTTCAAGATATCATTTCTTGAAGTAATGGCAATGTAAGTATAGTTTGTGCTGATTGATACTAAAATTTACTTCATATAATAATAATACTGTATAATAATGTATTTAGGAACAAATGAATAAATGAAACATATTCTATTTGTATTATTTGCCACTGTGTCGAAGTCATGTGACCCAACTACTTGGGACCCAAACACTGGAAATATTGTAGACAACAAGTTAGGTTCTCACCCATCATAATACTATAGCGTCTATCGGTTGCCATGGACTGGGACACTGAAAGAAGTGAAGTATTGAATGTTCTAATGTGTACCAGACAGTAAACTGATTATCAGACTTGTCAGCTTGAAACGTAACCAAAACCAAGTGGCTCGGGTCACGTGATGAGGTGTAGAGCCCCTAGTTAACTTGGTTATTGGCTATTATCAAAGGAGCATCAGTCATCCTCAGTTATCAACAAAGATGCCATTCGTTCGTATAGACTCATCAAACTTATTTGAAACACATAATCATTATATCTTGTCGATCGGCGTTTTAATAACGATTAAAACAATAAGGTTCAACGAATAAGTTAGGGAAATGTTCCAAAGTCTAATCTCCTCTTAATTAATTAAATAAATTGCATTTCTTAAAAGCAGCTATTTTATTGAGGAAAAATTAAAATTTTAAAATCTACATTTCCATATTGAATATTACTAGCATTTAAGAAATAAATTTGTAATTAAATATGATGTGTTAGTAGAATTTCCATTATTTAATTTACATTGTAGTAAAAGTAATTACAATTGCATGTATTTATACTGTATGACACAAATAATTCACACTTTCAATCAAATTTAAATTATTTAAGTAACTTTAGTATTGGGACCTTTTTCGTTGATGTTAGTTCTCGGGTGAAAGGATAATCAATTATATTACAGTTTAAATAATCAAATAACTTTTCAATAATTATTTTGTAACTATTGTTTTTCACAGTTCATATTCCGTACTATTACGCAATTTATAACTATTTAGTAAAGGTCTTATTATTATATTATTGGTAAAATTCTCACTTATGTCCTCAAAATTTAACAAACATTTAATTAACATTCAATCTGTATAATGTTAGAGTTTGAGCATTGAAAATATTTTCTACTTCAATCCACTAAGGCAATTATGTATTAGGCAAGACGGTATTACACCGGTGACGTCAGCAGAGAAAGACACCTTCAGCTTATTTAAAGTCTAATTTTAAAGTCATATTTAAAATCTACCACATACTTACCTTTTAAATGTAATAAATAATATTACAGTAAGACTAAAATATTGCACACTATTTCTTTCTAAACCTTAAGAAATATGGAATACAGTCGTAGCGTTAAAAAGTAATTTTAGATAAGCATGGTAAATAACAGGCCAACAATACGCAGTAATACATTGGTGAAACAGAAAAACCTATATTACTTGTACTTATAAAATAGCTTAAGATAATCGATTATTCTGTTATTCTTAGAACTTAGGTTTAAGCGGCCGGTGTCATAACTAGAATCTATAATTTCTGCGTCAATGTACTATGTACATTATTTACAAGATAACCAGACGTTTCGCCCATACTGTGATGTGGCCTCCTCAGTGGTTCCTGGATGCCACATCACAGTATGTTGTCGCCGGAAATATAGATTCTAGATCTGTTATTCTTGTTTTTATTTTTATTTAAAAAGAGTAAGTGATATTCATATATTTCAGTTTCAGCCCACAATGTAATGATTAGACTTTAGTTAAAATCATATGGAAAAACCAGTTTGTTTGTATTGTATACTATTGTTATATAATAGTATACAATCTACAGACAGGTGTCACTAAACAAATTAACGTAAATAACATCCGATTTTGAACATTTTAGGAAATAACCTTCCTGAGCTGTTACGAAGTTCTGGCTGATGACACTGACAGACTTATCAGAGACACCAATCTTATGAATATTGAGTTGATCGCTTCATCCTTCTTAATGTCTGCTACCTAAAAGTTGAAAAATGGTAGCTGATGACTCAGTAAGACGACTTTATTTTAAATATATGTATGGATTATAATGTTACATTTATTTTAATCAGAATAATAATTTTGACTCTTGATTAGGTCTAAATCATAAGAAAATCTGCTGGCTGTTGAACAACAGCTCGTATCTTAACTTGTCCAGGAGCTTGAAGTGACGGGTGGAGAGTATCTTTGTCCTAAATATCTCAAAAGAGGCATGACAACACGATGGCAGCAACAACGGGTATTGGAATGTCAGCCATTATGATAATTCTCTTCTTTAACTTATTATTAAGATAGTTGAAGATAGTATAAAAATATTACTCGTATAAAGATATTTACAACAATAATTGAAAGACAATAATTAATGAAACTATGTAATATTAAGCTTGCAAAGAATAATAAGAGAGAAATAATTACAGGACTAAGTTTTGACATTTTATTAAAAAATAGAATACAAATAAAACATATTTAAAATTATAAAATTTAAAATGTAAACAATTGTTATAATGCTAAAACCAATTATAATATTTAAAAAAAATTATAATAAAATGAAAACAATAAAAACTTAGTAGAAATTTTAAATAAAATAAACTTAAAATTGTAAGTATTTGATATTGCAATTTATAAGCTATAAGATGTTATGTCTCATGATAATATATGCTGATAAAATAACTATTTACTTTTTATTCATAAACTGAGCTATATTTAATTTTAAATGAGTATTTCATCATTGTGAAAAAGTATTTTGTTATTGTTTTTGACATATAAACCTAGGCGATATTGATAACATACCATGTTTATTCATTCATTTTTTTCACCTTCTATGATGGGAATGACTTCTATGTATATCACTTGAGGGTTGTGTATATTTTGAACATTAGTATTTAATTGATAATGTCTTTTTCGTTAAAAATTGTACTATTCCGTAAATATAAAATTTTTAGATTATTTATAGTCCAGTTAATTTATTTGGTAAAATCTTTAACTAGAGTTGATGAACAGCTATGAATTTTAAAGGACGGCATCAAATTGTTTAATCTTTTCAGTCACTTGATGCAAAGAAATTCCTTTATGAATAAGACACTGGTTATTTCCTCGTTTTATTAATTTGACAATTTGAATGTAATGCACTCCAAAAATGTAAAATGTGATAGGAGTTAATATTATGTACATATTATTAGAACCTTATTATTAGAAATTATCTACTAACTCCTTATTGGCCGTTCCACATTGGAGCTAGAAAGTAGGTAAGAACATTAAAAAATACAATAAAATAAAATATTTTAAACGAGTATATAAAGTACATTTAACAAGGGATATAAAACAAAAACTGATCAGGAAAATAATGTAAAATATGGGCATATTGATAAAATTATAAGATGTATATTATCACAGGAGTTGTAACATAACTGTAGAGACCCTCTGGTTCATTAAACTGTCAAACATAACTGGGACACCAAGAGGATGAGAGTTATGTGTTGATGACAACATTCATCACCTGAGCTGTTGTATTACTGTAGGGACTATCTGTCTGATGACACTATCTGACTCTTTAGAGATGCCAAGATGATGAGTTATGAGTTGATGACACTATTCATCGCCTGAGCCGTTATATTACTGTAGGTACTATCTGGTCAGATCAGAGACAAATACGAGGTGATAAATATTATAACATTGTCATGAGGTAATCACTACGCATATTATAACATTGTCTGCTACGTTACTGAAGAGAAATTGTAGTTGGCGAATGGAGTGAAATGTTACTTTAGTCTTAATATGGACAGTAATTTTGGCTCTTGAGTAGTTCTGAATCATAGGAAAAGCTTGTGCCTTGACTTGTCCACGAAGTGCTTTAAGAAATGTGCGCCGAGGATATTTGTCTCAAGTATCTGAAGATACGCACAACTACTAACAACAAACAACAGTAATAATGGGGTGGAAAAAAGCCAAGGTATGTTAGCCAAACCTGTAATTTAAAGTTACTATACAAATAAATATTAGGTTAGGTTAAAGGGCACTAAGCCAGGAATTAATATATTGAAGAGATAGGACATCAGCAATATTACCTTAAAATACAAGTTCACTAACACCAGAGTAGTAGTAACATACACAAAAGAAACACTAAATCACAAGAATTTTCTGTGCTACTGGCACTTTCATCAGGTGAGTAAAGAGAGAGAAAGAGACTGACATGGTTTCCACTATTGCTGGGTAGGTGGCAGTGGTGGGATTGTACATCCATAGAGCCCCTCA